>PVKP010042543.1:0-18022 GCA_004027715.1 Plecturocebus donacophilus
GATTGCAGTCCAGGATACTCTATGCCAAGACAGTGCGGTGAGGGGTTTGCATCTCCCTTGTGTTCTCAGTTTACTTTTCAAGTTGGTTCCCTGCTGTTTTCTCGGAGCATCATGGGACTGTAGCTCAGAATATCCATAGCTGACTGCAAATCTGAGAATGAGAGTAGCAAATTCCATCATCCCCTTGGGCTGTTTTGCCAGGCTGGTGCATTTAGTATCACCTTGTGTGTCCCCACAGTGGCCCACAGCTGGAGAGCAGGTAGTTGAGGAAGTTGAGAGGGCCCAATTCTGAACCTCAAAATATCTCCTAAAGCACTTCAGTGATGGACACGCCCACTCTACTATTTGTCACTAAGACATGCCAATTTCTTTTTGTTTTTTCTTTTTTCTTTTTGAAACAGAGTCTCGCTCTGTCGCCCAGGCTGGAGTGCAGTGGTGCGATCTCAGCTCACTGCAACCTTCACCTCCACTTGAACCTAAGGCAGGTGATTCAAGTGATTCTCCTGCCTTAGCCTCCAGAGTAGCTGGAACTACGTGCGTGCCACCATGCCCAGCTAATTTTTGTATTTTTAGAAAAGACGGGGTTTCTTTTTCTTTCTTTCTTTTTTTTAAGACGGAGTTTCACCATATTGATCCACCCGCCTCAGCCTCCCAAAGTGCTAGGATTACAGGCGTGAGCCACTGTGCCCAGCTAAAAGACGGGGTTTCATCATGTTAGCCAGGATGGTCTCAATCTCTTGACCTCGTGATCTGCCCACCTTGGCCTCCCAAAGTGCTGGGATTACAGGTGTGAGCCACCAGACATGCCAGTTTCTTAGTGACAGGTGCCGGGGCTCATGCCTGTAATCCCAGCACTCTGGGAGGCTGAGGCGGGTGGATCACTTGGGGTCAGGAGTTTGAGACCAGTCCAGCCAACATGGGGAAACCCCATCTCTACTAAAAATACAAAAAAATTAGCCGGGTGTGGTGGTGGTTGCCTGTAATTCCAGCTACTCGGGAGTCTGAGGCAGGAGAATCTCTTGAACCAGGAGGCGGAGGCTGCAGTGAGCCAAGATAGCACCATTGTACTTCAGCCTGGGCAACAAGAGCAAAACTCCATCTCGAAAAAAAAAAGACATGACAGTTTCTAAACATCTCCATTTCAATGTTCCTCCCAGGCTCCCTCTGGCTCCTCCACTTATCTCCAGCTCCCCCCGCGGCCCCCTGGGACCCAGACCTCCCTGGTCTTATTGGTAGGTATCCTGGAGTAACCCAAATCTACCAGAGCCGCCTTCCTTCCTTTCTTCTTTATGAGGAATGTCATCTCCTGGCCTAGGGTGCCTGGAGGTCCCTAGGTATTTCAAGGCTACTGGGTAGGTATTAGATTCCTGTGGTTGCTGTAACAAAAGTGCATCGCAGAAACAACAGGAATGGATTCTCTTGCAGTTCTGGAGAGCAGAGGTCTGGAGTCAAGGGGTCAGGAGTTTGAGACCAGTCTGACCAACAGGGTGAAACCCCGTCTCTACTAAAATACAAAAATTAGCTGGGCGTGGTGGCACACACCTGTAATCTCAGCTACTCAGGAGGCTGAGGCAGGAGAATCTCTTGAACCCGAGAGGCGGAGGTTGCAGTGAGCCGAGATCGTGCCATTGCACTCTAGCCTGGGTGACAGAGTGAAACTCCATCTCAAAAAAAATAAATAAATAAAGGGAGCCGCAGTGGCTCAGGACAGTTGTCCTGGCGCTTAAGGAGGTGAGGCTACGAGTTCAAGGCCAGCCTGGGCAACATAAGAACCTCTCAATAAATAAATAAATAAGCAAATAAATAAATAAATAGTGGGTACCTATCAGTAGAAGCAGGACTAGGCTCAGCACTGAGTTACAATAATGACCAGTCTGTCCCCTTTGATCCTTCACTTTTCTCCCTCTCTTCAGCCGGGTCCTCCCCTGGAGTCAACTTTCCAGCAAAGCTTGGAGACAGATGTAAGTTCTCACTGATCCAATCCCTGCTGAGTTCCAGAGTGGGGGAGAGAATGTTCTAGAAGGTGGGAGGACTGGGCAGAGGAAGACCCAGATCTGCACCATAAGTAGCTGCCGCTATCGTTTCTCCAGACGCTGCTGACCAAGTTGTGCGGCCAGGACCGGCTCCTGCGGAGGCTGCAGGAGGAGCTAGACCAGAGGCAAGAGGAGAAGGTGCGGGGCCCTGAGCTAGGGACGGGGCGCCCGGCCTCTCCGCCTGCCCTGACTGTGGAGGTCAGGATGCTGACTGCACATCCAGGACGTGAGAGGACACTTTTTTTTTTTTCTGGGACAGAGTCTCAAGCTGTCACCCACGCTGAAGTGCAGTGGTGTGATCTCAGCTCACTGCAACCTCCACCTCCCGGGTTCAAGCAATTCTCCTGCCTCAGCCTCCTGAGTAGCTGGGATTACAGGCACACGCCACCATGCCCAGCTAATTTTTGTGTTTTTAGTAGAGACAGAGTTTCACCATGTTGGCCAGGCTGGTCTCGATCTCCTGACCTTGTGATCTGCCCGCCTCGGCCTCCCAAAGTTCTGGGATCACGTGTGTGAGCCACTGCGCCCGGCCGAGAGGACACTTTCTCTTTCTTCCCGGGGCTGGGCCTGGCTTTCGAAATCTAACCATCTTCTCTCTTGGTGCAGGAGCAGCTAGAAGCAGCCCTGGAGTTGACCCGGCAGCAGCTAGGCCAAGCCACCACGGAGGCTGGGGCTCCCGGGAGGGCCTGGGGCCGCCAGCGCCTCCTGCAGGACCGGTTGGTCAGTGTGAGGGCCGCCCTCTGTCACCTGACTCAGGTGAGCACCTGGGAAGGGGCCTGTCTGCCTAGGAGGCCCAGGACTATGTCTGTGTTACAAAGAGGACCTGCCACAGAGGCCTCGTGGGAAGATAGTTCTTCAGAAGTCTACCACTCCAAATTGTATTTTATTTTATTATTTTTTCTCTCTCCTTATTGTCTTATAACTGCTCCAATTTTTTTTTTCTTTCTTTTTGAGACGGAGTCTTGCTCTGTTGCCCAGACAGGAGTGCAGTGACACAATCTTGGTTAACTGCAACCTCTGCCTCCTGGGTCCTAGTTCAAGTGATTCTCCTGCCTCAGCCTCCCACGTAGCTGGGATTACAGGCACGCGCCACCATGCCCAGCTAATTTTTGTACTTTTAGTAGAGACTGGGTTTCACCATGTTGACCAGGCTGATCTTGAACTCCTGAACTCATGATCCACCCACCTTGGCCTCCCAAAATGCTGGGATTACAGGTATGAGCCATCATGCCTGGTCTTTTTTTTTTTTTTTTTTGAGATGGAGTCTCGCTCTGTTACTCAGGCTGGAATGCAGTGGCACAATCTTGGCTCACTGCAACCTCTGCCTCCCAAGTTAAAGCAATTCTCCAGCCTCAGCCTCCCAAGTAACTGGGATTACAGGCATGCGCCACCACGCTGGCTAATTTTTGTATTTTTAGTGGAGATGGGGTTTTCCCATCTTGGCCAGGCTGGTCTCAAACTCCTGACCTGAGTTGATCTGCCTGCCTCAGTCTTCCAGAGTGCTGGAACTACAGGCATGAGCCACTGCACCCGGCCTTATGTAACTGTGAGAATTATTATATGTGATATGTGTAAATGAATGAATGAATGAATGAATGAATATTTAACACTTTAGGGGCTCAGTGTGGTGGCTCATGCCTGTAATCCTAGTAGTTTGGGAGGCCGAGGCAAGCGGATCACCTGAGGTCAGGAGTTCAAGACCAGCCTGGCCAACATGGTGAAACCCCGTTTCTACTGAAAATACAAAAATTAGCTGGATTTGGTGGTGCACGCCCGTAATCCAAGCTACTTGGGAGATTGAGGCAGGAGAATTGCTTGAACCTGGGAGGCAGAGGTTGCAGTGGGCCGAGATCACGCCATGACACTCTAGCCTGGGTGACAGAGCAAACTCTGTCTCAAAAAAAATAAAAACAGCTGGGCTCAGTGACGCGTGTCTGTAGTCTCAGCTACTTGGGAGGCTGAGGTGGGAGGACTGCTTGGGCCCAGGAGTTCTGGGCTGTAGTGCGCTATGCCGATTGGGTGTCCACACTAAGTTCGGCATCAATATGTTGACCTCCTGGGAGCAGGGGACCACCAGGTTGCCTAAGGAGGGGTGAACCGGCCCAGGTCAGAAACGGAGCAGGTCAAAACTCCCGTGCTGATCAGTAGTGAGACTGCGCTTGTGAATAGCCACTGCACTCCAGCCTGGGCAACATAGCGAGACCCTGACTCTAAAAAAAAATAAAAATAAAATAAATAAAAACACTTAAGGTATCTGGTACTTGGTAAGCAATACTTAAACGTCAGCTATAATTATTATCTGTAAAATGCAGACAATAATAGTAAAATGAAGACAGTAACGGCAACTACCTCATAGAAATTAAATGAGAGCTGAGAACATTGCCTAGCATGTGGTCAGTGTCCAATAAGTGTTAGCCGCTGTTATTATTGTTACTGTTGATATTGATGAGGAAGTTTCTGCTGCCCCAGGGTGAGTGGGTGCTGTAGTCATTTTTTTTGAGATGGAGTCTTGCTCTGTTGCTCAGGCTGGAGTGCAGTGGTGTGATCTTGGCTCACTGCAACCTCCACCTCCCAGGTTCAAGTGATTCTCCTGCCTCAGCTTCCCGAGTACCTGGGATTACAGATGCCCACCTTGTAACCACTCTCGGCTAATTTTTGTATTTTTTAGAGATGGGGTTTCATCATGTTGGCCAGGCTGGTCTCGAACTCCTGACAAGTGATCCACACCTTGGCTTCTCAAAGTGCTAAATTACAGGTGTGAGCCGCCGTACCTGGCCAGGTGCTGTGGTCTTTTGACTGTCTAATGAATTCATTAGATCTGTAGACTGTTACCCATGAGAGTGCAGAAGTAATCCAGGGGATTCAGGGAATGCTGTTGTCTACACTAGCAGTGCATTGGCACTGCAGATTCTATAGACTCTGGGGTTCCCTGACCATGTGCTAGGCACTGTTCTCAGCTCTCATTTAATTTCTATTTGATAGTTACTATTATTGTCTCCATTTTACAGATAATTATAGTCCAAGCAAAGAGGCTCATGGGAATTATAGTCCATATGCCCGCAGGGCTCCAGGGACCAAGCTCCCTTACCTCCTCCTTAGCTGACAAACGATGGGGTGGGCAAAGATTTGGTGGGAGAGGGAGCTAACCTGTGTCTCCCCCTTTATGCAATCTGAGGAGCGAGAGAGGGTTTGGGACACGTACAGTGGCCTGGAGCAGGAGCTGGGCACCTTAAGAGAGACCCTGGAGTATCTGCTGCATCTCGGTTCTCCCCAGGTAAATCCCTGCTTGGAGACCCCAAGACCCACCCCAAACTCCAGCTTCTGCCTGGAAATGCTTTCAGCATTTAATCTCCGCCCACAGAATCGAGGCTCCGCCCACCGGATCGAGGCCCCCGCCCAGTTCACGCTCAGCTTCCTTTCTGTCCTTTCAATCTAAGCCCCTTATTTATTTTAGTTAAGACCGTGCCCTTTATGTTTTTTTTTTTTTTTTTTTTTTTGAGTCAGAATCTTGCTCTGTCGCCCAGGCTGGAGTGCAGTGGCATGACCTCGGCTCACTGCAACCTCCACCTCCCGGTTTCAAGTGATTCTCCTGTCTCAGCCTCCCAAGCAGCTGGGACTACAGGTGCCTGCCACCATGCCCGGCTAATTTGGTGAAACCCCGTTTCTACTAAAAATAAAAAAAATTAGCCGGGCGTGGTGGCGTGCGCCTGTAATCCCAGCTACTCAGGAAGCTGAGGTAGGAGAATCGCTTGAACCTGGGAGGCAGAGGTTGTGGTGAGCTGAAGTTACGCCATTGCACTCCAGCCTGGGCGACAGAGCGAGACTCCGTCTCAAAACAAAAAATAAAAAAACAAAAACCACTGATGGCTAGTTTTAAATGCATCTACTCATATTCAAGTCCCACTCTCTTCACTCTAAGCTTCTCCTGCTTGATCCTAAAACAGACAGATCTGGCAAAAACAGAACCATGCCAGGCGCAGGGGCTCATGCCTGGAATCCCAGCACTTTGGGAGGTTGAGGCAGGTGGATCCCTTGAGCCCAGGAGTTTGAGGCCAGCCTCGGCAACATGGTGAAACCCTGTCTCTACTGAAAATGAAAGTGAAAAAATTAGCTAGACCTGGTGGTACACACGTGTGGTCCCAGTTACTCAGGAGGCTAAGGCGGAAGGATCACTTGGGCCCAAGAGTTCAAGGATGCAGTGAGGTATAATCAAGCCACTGCATGCCAGCCTGGGAGACAGAGGGAGAGACCAAAATCAAAACAGACAAACAAAAAGAACAGCTCTCATATATTCGTATCGTCACTTATTTATGACAGATGTAACACAATGAAACAGCACAGAAAAGACAGCTTTTCATTTTTGAGACAGAGTTTTGCTCTGTCACCCAGGCTGGAGTGCAGTGGCGCCATCTCGCCTCACTGTGACCTCCACCTCCTGGGTTCAAGTGATTCTCTCACCTCAGCCTCCTGAGTAGCTGGGATCACAGGCACGCACCACCACACCCGAGTAATTTTTTTTGTATTTTTAATAGACATGGGGGTTTCACCATGTTGGCCAGGCTGGTCTTGAACTCCTGACCTCAGGTGATCCACCCACCTGGGCCTCCTAAAGTGTTGGGATTACAGGTATGAGTCACCGTGCCCAGCCAAAAGGCAGTTTTTTCAATTAAATTGGATAACCACGTGAAAAAAAAAAAAATCCCAACTCAATCAATATAGCCCAGCTGACTTCAGACCTTTGCAGGGGCCTATTAGCTGAAACTCTCCTGCGTTTTCCTGCCTTTAAGTGACAAATTCCTTTCCTCCCCTCAGGACAGAGTGTCTGCTCAGCAGCAGCTGTGGATGGTGGAAGACACACTGGCAGGTCTGGGTAGCCCCCAGAAACCGCCCCCACACACTGAGCCTGACTCCCCATCTCCCATGCTCCAGGGCGAGGAGTCCTCAGAGAGGGAGGTAAGACGCACACAATTCTCTCCCCACCCCCAGCTTCCTGTTGCATCTGTCCTTGGTTCAGTCTATTCCCCACCCACCTCTTTAATTCTTCCTTGATCAGCTGACCCACCTGGGGCAACTGTCCTAACCTCTGGAAGCCTTTGTTTTTTGGGGTTCTTTTTTGAGATGGAGTCTCATTCTGTCACCCAGGCTGGAGTGTTGTGGCACGATCTCAGCTCATTGCAACCTCTGCCTCCTGGGTTCAAGAGGTTCTCTTGCCTCAGTCTCCCGAGTAGCTGGGATTACAGGCATGAGCCACCTCACCTGGCCTAATTTTTGTATTTTTAGTAGAAACGGGGTTTCACCATGTTGGCCAGGCTGGTCACGTACTGGCCTCAAGCATCCACGTGCCTTGGCCCCGCAAAGTGTTGAGATTACAGGTGTGAGCCACCACACCCAAACAGGATTTTTTTTTTAAAGACAGATCTCACACTGTCGCCCAGGCTGGAGTGCAGTGGTGTGATCATGGCTCACTGGAACCTCGATCTCCTGGGCTTAAGTGAACTTCTCACCTCAGCTTCCCAAGTAGCTAGGACCACAGGTGTCTGCCAGCACGCCCGGCTAATTCTTTGTTTTGTAAAGACGGGGGTCTCCCTGTGTTGCCCAGGCTGGTCTTGACCTCCTGGTTTCAAGTGATCCTCCCACCTTGGCCTCCCAAAGTGCTGGGATTATAGATGTGAACCCACTGTGCCCAGCCTAAAAAGTTTTTTTGGGAAGGGGTCTCACTATGTTGCCCAGCTGGTCTCTAGCTCCTGGCCTCAAGTGATCCTCCCACCTTGGCCTCTCAGAGCACTGAGATTACAAGCATGAGCTTCTGTGCTCAGATCTGGTTTGTAGTCTTAATCCTATTCAGACTGTATTCCAATTGCTAAATGCTTGAAACATGTTAATAATGATAATAGATGGCGCCGTGGCTCACACCTGGAATCCCAGCACTTTGGGAGGCTGAGGTGGGTGGATCACCAGAAGTCAGGAGTTCAAGACCAGCCTGTCCAACATGGTAAAATCCGTCTCTACTAAAAATACAAAAATTAGCCATTAGTGATAGTGGGCACCTGTAATCCCAGCCACTCGGGAGGCTGAGGCAGGAGAATCGCTTGAACCCGGGAGGCAGAGGTTGCAGTGAGCCAAGATCACACCACTGCATTACAGCCTGGGTGACAAGAGCGAAACTCCATCTCAAAAAAAAAAAAATTGCCAGGCGTGGTGGCATGTGCTTGTAATCCCAGCTATTCAGGAGGCTGAGGCAGGAGAATCGCTTGAATCCAGGAGGCGGAGATTGCGGTGAGCCAAGATTGCGCTGAGCCAAGATTGCGCCATTGCACTCCAAACTGGGCGACAGAGCAAAACTCTGTCTCAATAATAATAATAATAACTATCATTATTCCCCTTTTCTTATCCCCGAAGAGCCTGCCTGAGTCCTTGGAACTGAGCTCCCCCCGGTCCCCCGAGACTGACTGGGGGCGGCCTCCTGGAGGTGACAAAGACCTCTCCAGCCCTCGCTTAGGTGAGCATCCTGGCCGGGTGGGACTTTCTGGAAATTCCCGTCCTCACCAAGTCCCGTTCTGTATTTCTAGGTACTGGGTCTCCGAGGGTCTCCCGGGCTTCCAGCCCTGAGGGTCGCCACCTCCCTTCCCCACAGCTGGGAATCAAGGTAGGCTGTAGATCCATCCTGTAACCCTTGCCTCTGACCATCAGGGACCCCCACACTTCTGAGGAAACAGCAAGGAGTAGTGTTCTAAGGCCACACTCAGAACAGAGGGAGCACTGCTTGTTAAGAGCACTGACATTGAATTTTTGTCTCTGCTGCTTCTAAACTGTGTGACTTTGGGTCAGTTATTAAACCTCTCTGTGACTCCATTTTTTCATCTGTAAAATGGGGCTAATAGCAGAACCTACCATCTAGGGCTGACATGAGGATGAAAACTAGATGTATGAGGCCAGGTGCAGTGGCTCATGCCTGTAATCCCAGCACTTTGGAAGGCCAAGACAGATGGATCACCTGAGGACAGGAGGTCGAGATCAGCCTGGCCAACTTGGTGAAACCAGATTTCTACTAAAATTAGCCAGCGGTGGTGGCATGTGCCTGTAATCCCAGTTACTCAGGAGGCTGAGGCAGGAGAACTGCTTAAACCTGGGAGGCAGAGGTTGTAGTGAGCCTGAATCATACCGCTGGAGTGGTGTGATCACCACACTTCAGCCTAGGCAACAGAGAGAGACTGTGTCTCAAATAAAAGGCTGGGTGCAGTGGTTCACACCTATAATCCCAGCACTTTGAGAGGCTGAGGCGGGTAGATCACCTGAGGTCAGGAATTCGAGATCATCCTGGCCAACATGGTGAAACCCCATCTCTACTAAAAATACAAAAATTACCCGGGTGTGGTGGCGCATGTCTGTTAATCCCAGCTACTCTGGAGGCTGAGGTAGGAGAATCACTTGAACTCAGGAGGTGGAGGTTGCAGTGAGTCAAGATCGCGCCACTGCGCTCCAGCCTGTGCGACAAGAGCAAAACTCCATGTCAAAACAACAACAACAACAACAACAAAAAGATATACTCCCTGAGTGGGGCAGAGAGCTGATCTCACGTGGCCCTGAAGTTCAGAAATTGGTGGACTTCCAGTAGCAGGAATGTTTAGCAATTGGTTGATATTAAGCTGTGGAAGCTCTGTGTCTGCTGCTGATTGGCTGGTTTTCAGAAGCCTCTGGGGTACCTGTATGGAATTATCACTGATTGGCTGATTTTCAGAAGGACAAATCCATCACTGATTGGCCAGCCTTCAGAAGCATGTGACTATCTCTGATTGGCAGATTTTCAGAATCTCAGATCCATCAGTGATTGGCTGGCTTTCAGAAGCCTTTGGGGTACCTGTTGGGATTACTTGATTAAATAGATTTAAAAGCATTTATTGGGGCCAGGAATGGTGGATCACTCCTGTAATCCCAGCACTCTGGGAGGCTGAAGCAGGCAGATCACCTGAGGTCAGGAGTTTGAGACCAGCCTAGCCAACATGGTGAAAGCCTGTCACTACAAAAGTACAAAAATTAGCCAGGTCTGATGATGGGTGCCTGTAATCCCAGCTACTGGGAGGGCTGAGGCAGGAGAATCACTTGAACCCAGGAGGCAGAGGTGGCAGTGAGCCAAGATTGCACCACTGCACTCCAGCCTGGGCAACAGAGCAAGACTCTGTCTCAAACAATTATAATGATAATAGAATACATAAATAGAAGCATTTTTCGGCCTGTGGTGTTGGTTCATGCCTGTAATCGCAACACTCTGGGAGACCAAGGTGGGTGGATCAGTTGAGCCCAGGCGTTCAAGAGCAGCCTGGCTAACACAGCAAGATGCATCTCTGTAAAAAAAATATATATAAAAAGTTAGCTGTGGCCAGGTACAGTGCCTCACACCTGTAACCCCAGCACTTTTGGAGGCCAAGGCGGGTGGATCACTTGAGGTCAGGAGTTCAAGATCAGCCTGGCCAGCATGGCAAAAACCCATCTCTACTAAAAATACAAAAATTAGGTGTGGTGGCGTGCACCTGTAATCCCAGCTACTTGGGAGGCTGAGACAGGAGAATCGCTTGAACCTGGCTGCCAGAGGTTGCAGTGAGCAGAGACCATGCCATTGCACTCCAGCCTGGGCGACAGAGCAAGACTCTGTCTCAAAAAATAATAATAAAATAAAAAGTTAGCTGTATGTGGTGGTCCTACTTGGGAGGTTGGCACGTGAGGATTGCTTGAGTCTAGACCGTCAAGGCTGCAGTGAGCCATGATCGCACCACTGCACCTCCAGCCTGGGCAACAGCAGGAAACCGTGTCTCAAAAAAAAATATATATATATATATATTTCTGGTGCTTACTTGTCATCATGGATACAAAAGCAATCAAGCCTTTCCTAGGAAGAGAGGAGAGGCGCGTTTTGATTCTCAGTGGTATGAATCATGGGCTGGATGATGGGAGCCTCCTGGAAACATCACTTACCTTGGGACACGCTCCTCCCTCACCCCAACCCCATGGTTTCAGGGGCTGCCAAGGTCCAGAGCACACAGGTGGTCTAGTGAATTCCAGAAGTTTCAGGGCTGAGCAAAGAAAAAGCTATGACCACCAGATGGCAGTAGCACACAGGAGCTTTATTTGGTGGACACCGACAGATTTGTCTATGGGGGAAGTCACACCCAGTGTGAGACCCTCCAGAGGCTACTGTGTGAGGGTGAGGACCGCTGCACAGGAGGGAATGAAAGGGAGCTCCCGAGAGAGGGACTGGAGAAGGGGCTTATCTTTTTTTTTTTTTTTTTTTTTTTGAGATGGAGTCACCTTGTCACCAGGCTGAAGTGCAGTGGCCCAGTCTTGGCTCACTGCAACCTCTACCTCCCGGGTTCAAGTGATTCTCCTGCCTCAGCCTCCAGAGTAGCTGGGACTATAGGAGCGCGCCACCATGCCCAGCTAATTTTTGTATTTTTAGTAGAGACAGGGTTTCACCATGTTGGCCAGGATGCTCTTGATCTCTTGACCTCGTGATCCGCCGCCTTGGCCTCCCAAATTGCTGGGATTATGGGCGTGAGCCACCAAGCCCAGCCAAGTGGCTTGTCTTACTTATCTGTGGCTAGCAGATGTTGGGCACAGTCTCAGGGTATACAAAGTAGGCAGACTGCTTGGCTAAAAGTATCTGCATATTAAGACTATATTTAAAACAATTGGATGTGTAGGAATCTGAGTTTGCTGCTAGCAAGCTTTTAGGCCAATGGTCTAATCTGCTGTGAAGAATTTAACAACAGTGGCCGGGCACGGTGGCTTGTACCTGTAATCCCAGCATTTTGGGAAGCTGAGGCCGGTGGATCATGAGGTCAAGAATTCAAGACCAGCCTGGCCAAGATGGTGGATCCCCATCTCTACTAAAAATACAAAAAAATTCGCCAATGTGGTGGCAGGCACCTGTAATCCCAGCTACTCAGGAGGCTGAGGTAGAGAATTGCTTGAACCTGGGAGGTGGAGGTCACAGTGAGCCGAGACTACGCCATTGCACTCCAGCCTGGGTAACAAAGCAAGACTCAGTCTCAAGAAAAAAAAAAATAAATTAACAACATAGGGTAATATACAGTAGGACTCAGGATTGGTCAAAACAGAGGAAACTGCTGGGACCCATACTACAGTAAGCACAGATCCAAGCTCTCTTGCTGGAATGTTGTTTTTTTTTTTTAATAGAGACAGGGTTTCATCATGTTGGCCAGGCTGGTCTCGAACTCCTGACCTCAAGCAATCCACCCACCTCCGCCTCCCATAGTGCTGGGATTACAGGTGTGAGCCACCGTGCCCGGCCTTCTTTTTTCTTTAGATACAGGGTCTATCACCCAGAGTGGAGTGCAGTGGCACAATCAGCTCATTGAAGCCTTAAACTCCTGGGCTTAAGTGATCTCCCACCTCAGCCTCTTGAGTAGCTGACAGGAGTGCACCACCACATCTAACAAGTTTATTTTTTGCAGAGATAGGGTCTTGCTATGTTGCCCAGGCTGGTCTCAAACCCTTGGCCACAAGTGATCCTTCCACTTCAGCCTCCCAAAGTTCTGGGATTACAGTCACCCACCCCTGCACCTGGCCTTCTCCCTCTCTCCTTGCTTAAGCAAGAATTTTTTTTTTTTTTGAAACAGAGTCTTGCTCTGTCGCCCAGGCTGGAGTGCAGTGGCGTGATCTCAGCTCACTGCAACCTCCACCTCCCTGGTTCAAGCCATTCTCCTGCCTCAGCCTCCTGAGTAGCTGGGATTACAGGTGCCTGCCATTACACCCAGCTAAATTTTGTATTTCTAGTAGAGACGGTATTTCGCCAAGTTGGCCAGGCTGGTCTCAAACTCCTGACCTCAAGTGATCATCCTCTCAGCCTCCCAAAGTGCTGGGATTACATGAGCCATCTTGCCTGGCCTAAGGATGGGGTCTTGGGAATTTCTCATCTCCCTAGGCCCCGGTGGCCCGGCCCCGGATGAGTGCCCAGGAACAGCTGGAGCGGATGCGAAGAAACCAGGAATGTGGACGGCCCCTCCCTCGCCCGACCTCCCCCCGGCTCCTCACCCTGGGGAGGACACTGTCCCCAGCCAGACGCCAGCCTGACATGGAGCAAAGGGTGAGGGGAGGAGGGCTGGGGCTGGGCAGTGGGGTGGTAGTGGGTCCTCTTCGCCTACTTTGAGTCCCTTTCTGTAAAATGGAGATAATCCCTACCACTTTACACCAAACTGGATTTCTGGATTTACCACCATTTGTACTTGTGCTAAAGTCAGTATCCTGGCCTCTTTTGTTAGTGATGGGTGGATAGGCGTGGCAGTGAGGCGAGGACAGTGGGTGGGGGCGGGGGGGTCACAGATCTGGATTGGAAGCCTAGTTTTTCTTCTCAGTTGCTATGTGTTGTCTACAGCAAGAAAGAAAAACAAGATATCAGCCAGCAAAAAAGTTGATTGCATTCATGCTTTTCCAATAGGGAGAACATCCCAGATCTGAACATCAGAGTTTCTCAGATATGTCAGGGTGGCTTCGCCTTAGTGTTTTTTTCAGGGACAGCCTTGCTCTGTTTCGAGGCTGGAGTGCAGTGGCGAGATCTCCACTCACTACAACCTCCGCCTCCTGGGTTCAAGTGATTCTCATGCCTCAGCCTCCTGAGTAGCTGGGACTACAGGAATATGCCACCACATCTGGCTAATTTTTCTATTAGCTAGTAGAGACAGATTTTTACCACTTTGGCCAGGCTTGTCTTGATCTCCTGAGCTCAAGTGATCCTCCTGCCCCAGAAGGTGTTAGGATTACAGGTGTGAGCTCCTGCTCCTGACTTCCCCTTAGATTTTTTTTTTTTTTTTTTGAGGAGTCTCGCTTTGTTGCCCATGCTGGAGTGCAGTGGCATGATCTCAGCTCACTGCAATCCCCACCTCCCAGATTCAAATGATGCTCCTGCCTTAGCCTCTCAAGGAGCTGGGATTACAGGCCCATGTCACCACACCCTGCTAATTTTTTTTGTGTGTGCATTTTTAGTAGAGACAAGGTTTCGCCATGTTGAACAGTCTGTTCTTGAATTCCTGACCTCAAGTGATCTGCTCACCTTGGCCTACTAAAGTGCTGGGATTACAGGTGTGAGCCACTGCACCCAGCCCCCTTGGACTTTTATAGAAAGGATTTAGACAAGTCACAGGTGGTGGTGGTGGAGGTCGGATTTCTGAACTCACCTGCTGCTTTGTAGGAGCACAGGTGAAGTTAAACATTGTCAGGGGCTGTGTGCTATGGTTTACCCCTGTAATCCCTGCAGTTTCGGGCGCCAAGGCAGGAGTAAGAGACCAGCCTGGACAACATAGCAAGACCTCATCTCTACCAAAATAAAAATAAAAATAATTAGCCAGGCATGGTGGTGCGAGCCTGTAGTTCTAGCTACTCAAGAGGCTAAGGCAGGAGGATTAGTTTGAGCCTGGGAGGTTGAGACTGGAGTGAGCTACGATCATGCCACTGTACTCCATCCTTTCTAAAAAATGAATAAAACAAATTTTTAAAAATTCAGTGCCTACAGAAGCATAGGAAAAACAAAACGAAACATTGCCAGTATTTTTGGCCAATTTCATTCTCTTTTGGAGCCCCCTTCATTTTACCCTCAAAATGAGAACGTGAGCTTTCCGGTGAGCAGTTCTAATGCCCCAATTCCTTTCCAGCCTGTCGTAGGACACTCTGGAGCCCAAAAATGGCTCAGAAGCTCTGGGTCCTGGAGTAGGTAAGGAACTGGAGGGCGGATCAAGGGAGCAGGAAAATAAAAATTTGCAAAAGCGGAAGGGAGTAGCATTATTATGGAAATCTCCTAAATAGGGAACTACAAGTCGCAACCCTTCTAGAGGCGCTTAAGTTCCCGGGGCATCTGAAACAAAACCAGAAAGCCCTAGATACGTAGCGATATCTTTAGTTCCCCAAATTCCCTTGGTCAATAGGAGATCCTGCTTTTGCATCAAGGACCTTGGGTGATATTGACGCGCGAATGGACTACAAATCCCATAATGCATGGGGGCGGTGCCATGTTTAACATCTTTTAGAGACACATGCTAGGAACTACAACTCTCAGAAGGGCACGCGCGGTACTCGGGTCCTCACTGTGCCGGCGAGTTTTTTTATTTTTATTTTTACTTTTTAATTTTTTAATATTTTTTTGAGACAGAGTCTCGATCTGTCTTCCAGGCTGGAGTGCAATGGCGCGATGTCGGCTCACCGCAATCTCTGCCTCCCGGGCTCAAGTAATTCTCATGTCTCAGCCTCCGGCTAGCTGGGATTACAGGCGCCCGCCACCACGCCTGGCTAATTTTTGTATTTTCAGTAGAGACGGGGTTTCGCTATGTTAGCCAGGCTGGTCTCGAACTCCTAACCTCAAGTGATCCGCCCACCTCCGCCTTCCAAGGTGCTGGGATTACAGGAGTGAGCCATCGCGCCCGGCCTATTTATTTTTCTTAATTTTTATTTTTATTGTGGTATATAGTAGGTGTATATATATTCACGGGATAAGTGAGATTTTTTTACACAGGTAGGCAATGTGAAATAAGCACATCATGGAGAATGGGGTATCCATCCCCTTTCAAGTATTCATCCTTTGATGTATAAACAATCCAATTACACCCTTTAATTTATTTTAGAATGTACAATTGTTATTGACTATAGTCACTCTGTTGTGCTAATAGTAGGTCTTACTTATTCATCCTTTTCTTTCTATACCCATTAAGCATCCCCAACTCTCCCCCTCGTACACACCCCCACCCCCAATCTTCTCTTTTTTCTAGTCCGAAGAACAGCACCCCTTACTTGCCGACTTCCGAAGGCCACCGGGAGCGAGTTCTCAGCCTCTCCCAAGCCCTGGCTACTGAGGCGTCGCAGTGGCACAAAATGATGACGGGTGATGGCTGGGGGTGTTGCACTTCTGGGTTTTAGGGAGGAGACAGCTGGAGACCTGGAGTCCCAGGTCCTGGAGAGGAGGGGTCTGGGGGCCGGTGGGAATTTTTTTATCTTGGCGAGGAAAGAGTTGGGCAGGGTTTGGGAGATTCAGGTCTCATTCAAGAGGGGACTGGGGTCTGGGACACTTGGGAGGAGGGGAGGAAGCGGTCGGGGGCGGGGGGAGGGCCGACACCTGAGTCTCAAAGAGGACTGGGTCTGAGCGGGGAGGGTTGGGGGCCTGGACTCCTGGGTCTGAGGGAGGAGGGTTGGGGGCCTGGACTCCTGGGTCTGAGCGGGGAGGGTTGGGGGCCTGGACTCCTGGGTCTGAGGGAGGAGGAGCCTGGGAATCCGGAGTCCTGGTGCTGAAGTTTGCCATTCTCATGTCCTACTCATCCTCTCCAGGTGGAAATGACTCCCAGGGAGACGCTCTCCCACGTGTGCCGCTGCCTCCGTCGGACCCCACGCGCCAGGAGACCCCTGCCCCCAGATCTCCCCCGGTGGCTAATTCGGGTTCCACCGGGTTCCTTCGCAGAGGCAGTGGGCGTGGCGGAGGCCCCGCCCCCTGGGGGCCCACGTGGGATGCCGGGATCGCCCCTCCGGTCCTGCCCCAAGATGAGGGGGCGTGGCCTTTGCGCGTCACTCTTCTGCAGTCCAGCTTTTAACCCTCCCAAACACCGCAGCCAATCGGAGCGTGAGGACGTGACCCGGAGGTACCGCCGGAGAGATCTGGGACCACTCAGGGCATCAGGGGGCGTGGTCTGGTCCCTGTCGCCGGCCCCGGACGGGAATGGTTTCTATGGCCAAAGTTTGGTTTTCTCAACACTGTCTAAATTTGGATTAAAACTTTGAACTTGTGGTCAGTAACTTTGTTTCTGTCTGTTCGGGGTTGTGGCGCTGGAGTCTCTGAGGGGCAGAGCCGGAGTCTTGGACTCCTGGGTCCTGAGAGAGGAGGGGACAGTGGCCTTGGACTTACAGGGCCTTGGACTTTTAAGTCTCTGAGAGGAAGGGATGGAGAATCTGATCCCTGTTTGAGGCAGGAGGGGCTAGGGGCCTGTATCCCTAAATCTGAGATAGGAGGGACTGGGATCTTCGGGAGGAGGGGAGTGTCTGAGGGAGGAGGGACTGGAGCTCCCGGATTCCTGGGTCTCAGGGAGGAGGGGAGTGTCTGAGGGAGGAGGGACTGGAGCTCCCGGATTCCTGGGTCTCAGGGAGGAGGGGAGTGTCTGAGGACAAACCCAGGTTTCCAGCCTTCCTGGCAACGCCCCCCGGGGCCGGACTTCCAGGATCCAGCCCCTATTGATGGTTTGATGCGACAGTCCCACGGGGCTTTGGAGGTGGACAGAGGCGCAGAGTAGAGAGACAGAGACCTACGGACACGGGATGGCCACGGGAACGCGCTATGCCGGGAAGGTGGTGGTTGTGACCGGGGGCGCGCGCGGCATCGGAGCCGGGATCGTCCGCGCCTTCGGTGAGCAGGGGAGGGTGAGAGAAGAAGGATGGGGGTGGGGCAATGGGGACGGAAAATAGGGACCCCAGTACTGCAGCCGGGATTCTGACCTTATAAAAGCCCATTTGCAGGCTAAAGTAAGCGCGTGCCGCGGTAGGCTGGGGCTGAGTCTGGTGGGGTCTCGGACTTCAGTGGCCCCCTTTCTCTGGGTCTGTTAGTGAAGCTGCAATACCAGTGGCTTGGGGAATGGCTCTGGCAGTCGTGGGGCTGGCTCTGGAACCCACGAACGGGGACTCAGGAGCCTCAGCAGAAACCTGGGCAGGCAGGGAGACTATGCCTCAAGGCCTCTGCCCTCTGTCTTGCGAGTGATCATGAGACTGGGGTCACGAGGAGAGGGAGAGCGACCCCACTCTAGGTGGCCACCAGAGGGCGGCAGAGGCTTGACCCAAGGCTCCGAGGGTCACCTGTTCCCTTCCTATTCTCAGTGGATAGCGGAGCCCAAGTGGTTATCTGTGACAAGGATGGTGAGTGAGGTCCCTCAGCCCTCACCCCGGCCCTCCTCCCTCAGACCCAGGGGTCCAGGCCCCAGACCCTCCTCCCTCAGACCCGGGAGTCCAGGCCC
>PVKP010042544.1:0-17990 GCA_004027715.1 Plecturocebus donacophilus
TATATAATGTCATAGAAGAACCAATAACAACTTCTCATTATATTTGACTTTTATTGGGTCATTCTTCATAAAAACATTTTTCTTAATTCATACCAATGGATGCTATGGGAAATAGTTTTATTTATCCTATATAGACCATTACATTTAAAAAGATAGCACTGGTAACCATGAAGTGATAAAATAAAAGGATATATGATCAGACTAGAACCTACAGTGTCTCCTTTTAAGCAATCCTAAGATTATGGCGCATTTCAAAATATAGTTGTTTTATACAATTCTCCTAATTCTATCTACATAATAATATGGTCCTGCCACCATTTCCCAAAATGCTGGTGATTAGGCCCACATTTGGCAAAAGCCTGTGTAACTATAATCCATAGCAGTGACCAGTAAAAAGGAAAAACACAGTTGAAATCAATATGATTTTATTTCACTTAGTCAAAGGCTAATCATTACCAAAACAAATGACTGGAATTGTTTGGTTGTTCAGAAAAAATTAGAAATGGTGGCCATTTCATTAAGCTTTTAAAAATAAAGGCAACTGTAATAAACTGTTACAGCTTGTTTATGTCCACTTTCCTAAGTTTTAATACACTACAAAATTCAGTTGACTTACTGTTCATATAAGCAGCTTAAGAGTGTAAGTGGTAACTGGGAAGATGACATTTGGAAAAATGACATTTGAAAGTCAGCCCCATGAGGCTCACTGAGCATGAAATGACCACTGGCACCATGGTGGCCTTGTATTATCGAGTAACTGGAGTGAAGTTGGTATACCAGCAGTGGCTGGAGTGGGGTTCTGACTCATAAAACATAAAACAGACCTTTTCATGCTCTGCTACGTTCTGGTTCAGGAAAGCTACCATATGTAGAGAACTGTGTACATAAATTTTGGAATATGATTTCTTATAGCTTTTGGATAACTGTTATGAAACTCGCATGGCAAAAAAAGAAACATTCTTTTTTCTTTCAACAAAATTATTTTTATTGTATTTTGAAATATGCAATTATTTTTTTAAATCTCAGTTGTTTATAAATATCATTTTAATCAATCTTTTACATCAAATGTGATATGTTTAATATAGACAGTATATACTCACAAAAATTAAAAATAAAAAAATTAAAAATGCTGTGTTTCAAACAAACATTGATACTTGTATATAGCATCTAAGATGGCTTTAGAAATATATATATTAATATACAATACATTTACGTATTGATGATAACTCAGAATAAATACTGTTTGTTCTAAGTATTGATTATTTATTCATTCATCCAGTAATTATTTATTGAGAGCAAAACATGTAAAAGTTGCCATGTTATTAACTATTTTTGAATCTAACTTCCAATTGGAGTGAGTAGATAAAAGCAATTTTTGTTAAAAATGAAGATTTACATAGATCATTCATTTGGTAACGAAAAAGGAAGGGAGGATTCCTGAGAAGAATAAAAAAATAAAAATATATTTCTCTTTCTTATTCGAAATTTCAGCCTGTCAAGACTTTCTACATGTGGGACAGAGTTGTAAGAAGATACTAATAATCCCACTCCTGTTTCAGGACTTCACTGTGCACTGACTTTTATTTTCTCTCCCTTACAGGTCAAAATCTAAGTTGCTAAGATGGTGAAAAGTAGTGAACTAAACTTTGATCACAAAGGTGGTTATTACATTTCCCTTAAAAACTGTCTGAGTATTTCATCCTTCATCTTGTGCCTTTCCTGGGATAAGAACACTGAGTTAGAAGAACATTGACTCTCAGGAAGTCTCTAAGTAGCTGGGGAATTGTGACATTCAGCCACTTTAGGGAACCTTATCCTTATTATACTAATACATACTATTAGTTTGGGAAGGTGAGCTATGAAGATGGATTCATCTTCATTGATATTTAATAATACTTTGAATGTAAGTTTTTCCAATCCATTGAGACGCATCCCTTTGGATCACACTGACACTTATTTGACAGTAATCTGATTGAGAAACTCAGTGTTAAACATGACAATGAATTTTATTTTATTTTTTGTCTATAAAGGACAGAAATATTTATCAAAAAGTTTCCTTGACCTACACAATTCTATGTGCTTCCTCTCACTAAAATAATTGATTTTGCCCTTGGGCCTGACAACTTTAACATTATCCCACTGATTTCATTATCCATTATTTATAACCACCTATATTATGCATATTTGTAAGGATTTTATTTGGTTCATGGGGTTAATGGGGTTAATCTTTAAAATGATAGAAATACATGGATTATTTTTTGAATGTTTATGGATGTTTTAATAATTTTCATCAATTACTAAAATATTCAACTTATTCTACACTCTTGCTATTTTTTTCTACTTTCTTAATTTGTTTTTAATGCTGTGTTATTTTGTCATTCATTTTTATATGTTTCCATAGTATTGTGTATACATTTTCCTGAAATGCTGTGTAAAATGTCTTTTACTTATTATATAAGCACTACATATCTATTGTAAATACTTTGGAAAATTCAGAAAAAATACACAAAAAAATAAAGAAATTCCTAGTATAATGTCATGGAGAAACAACATTTAGTTTTTATCAGCGTAAAACTTTTGTTCATTTAGCTCAATAGCATAGATGTACAACCAAGAAGGAAGGAAGTTTCAATAAGTTATTATTATCAACATACTATGTACCTTGCACAGTGTTATGCACTGTGAAATAAAAGCAAGGTGTCAGACTCACAGATTACATAGTTTAATTAAGAGAGATAAGACAAAGAGATATAGGACAATAGAATAATTAAGCACCAGTATAACTGGATCATATAAATGAAGGAGAAATGCTTTTATAATAACTACCAATTAAATTTATGTAATTTACGATTATCTTAATGAGCTTTACCAAAATCACTATTTAATTATGGTTGCTTTTAACAACAGTGCAATGTAGACAGTCTCTGTAGGTTCAATAGCAATTTCTTGTCAACAAAAACATAGCTGTACTCAGTGAAATTTCAAGAGACATTTTCTAAGTTAATCAGCTTGGGGGCTTATGGAGAAGAAAGAGTAGGTGTTTTCTTTCATTTCTTCTAGTCCACTTAATGATCTTAGTGACAGTAGTTACAGGACCATAGAGTTAGAAGAAATGTCCATAATTATTCCAAATCCTCTATTTTAAAACGAGGCAGTGGAGACCCAGCAATGCTACCGTATCCCATCTTATCTTTTCAGAAAAAATTGTTTAGTAATACAGCTATTATCTTTGAGACTGTCAATTCCATGAGGATGTATATTCTTCCAGCTTATTCTTTGCATATTATGGGTCAAAATTGTACAGTTTTAAGTTTTCACCAAAGTGAGTGAATGTAATCACATCTCTGTAAGACTATATTCATTCATTTAATTTTATAATATTTTTTCATGTATTTACCTATGCATTAACTTATTTGTCATTCACTTTTAGATGGCCTATTCATTTTTAAGTACCCTATTCTTCCTAGAAGTGCAAGGATAAAATATATATTCTTTACTTTTGTATAACACAGAATCTAAAGTAGGTATCAGACTTGCAAATAAGGTTTCAGTGTAATAGCGTTTGTAAATTCTATGCCTACATTTCGGGTCTAAGTATTATTATTAACATCTCTCTTTGATATATATTAATCTTGGGAGCATCTGTTGCTGTCTCATATTATTCTTCCCAAATTAGAAATATCTTATACAAACTATTGTAGTTAACACAATATCTCTTGTTGGCAATGCAGGCACTCTATAAAAATGTAAAGCCTTCCCCATATCTACCTTTTCCAAATATATTCCCAAGTATTTAGGTTTTGTTTCACCTCCCTCATGATAATCGAACATGTGATACTTTTTTTTGCTTTTTTTAATTGTACTTTAGGTTCTGGGGTACATGTGCAGATCATGCAGGATTGTTGCATAGGTACATACATGGCAATGTGGTTTGCTGCCTCCATCTCCCATCACCTATATCTGGCATTTCTCCCCATATTATCCCTCTCCAACCTCCCCACCCTCTGCTGTCCCTCCCCTGTCCCCCACCAATGGACCCCAGTGTGTGATGCTCCTCTCCCTGTGTCCATGTGTTCTCATTGTTCAACACCTGCCTATGAGTGAGAACATGCGGTGTTTGATTTTCTGTTCTTGTGTCAGTTTGCTGAGAATGATGGTTTCCAGATTCATCCATGTCCCTACTAAGGACGCGAACTCATCATTTTTTATGGCTGCATGGTATTCCATGGTATATATGTGCCACAATTTCCTTGTCCAGTCCATCATCAATGGGCATTTGGGTGGTTCCAGGTCTTTGCTATTGTAAACATTGCCACAATGAACATACGTGTGCATGTGTCTTTATAATGTTCAATTGTCTCCTTTGACATTAAGGATGAGGAATTCAAAGAAAGCAGTTGTCTTTTTTCAGGCCTATGGGCTTCTCTGGAGGATTCAGCATTACAAATGGACTTCCGTAGTGTGCCTGTCTCCCTGAATGAATCAGCAATCTACAGATCACCCTCCAAATATGTGGAACAGTCTCCATTCAAGAGTACAGAGATTTTGGCCAGGATAGTGGTTCGTCCCTGTAATCCCAGCACTTTGGGAGGCTGAGGAGGGTGGATTGCCTGAGGCCAGGAGCTTGAAAGCAGCCTGGGCAACATGACAAAATCCCATCTTTACAAAAATAATAATAATAATAATTATTATTATTATCCAGGCTTGGGGGTGCTTGCCTGTAGTCCCAGCTACTCAGGAGGCTGAGGTCAGAGGATTGCTTGAGTCCAGGAGGTGGAGGTTGGAGTGAGCCAAGATGGCAACACTGCACTCCAGCTGGGTGACAGACAATATACCCTGTCTCAAAAAAAAAAAAAAGATTACAGAGATTTTAGTTGTTCTTTCCAAAAACTCCCAACTTTTCTTTTTCCACACATTTTTCTCTATATTTTATTTCTTTAATTTTCACTAGAAAAAATTACTTCTGAGATTTCTGACAAATAGATACTGCATATGACACCTCCCCCATTCTAATGACTGCATTTCTGCTCTTTGCTGATTTAAATATGTTGAAAATCTTTCATTTTCATGTGACCAAAATGCTAGATGAAACACAGAGTGAAAATCAATTTTGTCCTGTGGTCCTGGATAAGAGGCCATCCTTGGTCACCATGGGCAATAGTCAGACCTGACACTGTGTTGAGAGAAGGATCCTAATGATCTGTAACAGCTATGGCACCTGCTGAATCACAAAGCTTTCCTCCCATGGTTAAAAGAAAAGGATCAAGAGTACCAAAATATTTCAACAATCTAGCTACCCCTTTTCCCACTCAATGATCTTAAGCCCTCCAAGAGACTACAGGACCCTTAAAAAATAGAATATGAGACCTCAAGAAACAAGTCTAGGAGGGAAACTAATACTTTCAGAACGTTGTTCAGTGATCTAATTCTTAGAATCTGCTAATGCTATGCCTTGCCCAAGAGTGAAACTGTTCCTGACTTATTGCTTTCTACTCTTTTCCTTTTCCCTTAAAGCAATATTTTTATATAGCAGCCACAATAGAAAAGATATTCAGCAAAATGAGATATAGATGTCTGATTATGATATACTTCTATTAGTATTTTATTTTCAAGAACAAAATCATCTATTAAAATTATGCTCATTTTAGAGAATTCTTAGGAAATATTATTTACTGTCATCATCCAGATGCAGACATTCATGGTCTAGAATATTTTTATAAGACATAAAAAAAAAAGACTGCCATATTTAAATACTCATCTGGCTGTCCCTCCTGAGTTTATACTGTGTATCCTCAGAAATTAACAATTTGCAGATATATTTAAATACAGATGCAGAATAGATTCTCCATGTTTGTTGACTGACAGAGTGGTGACACAATAGCAGCATTACCCCAACAGTTATGACTAACGTAGCTCTTTACCCTCTGATTCCATAAAAGCACACGGAACATGTTAGTTTAGATATAATGCGGTTCTCAAAGGATTAATATTCTGTTTCGCAAATGGTATTTTCCAGAATCTTGATAGTAGGTGATTCTGAAATCTTTTTAACTTTTTAAAAACTTTCATTTTAGTTTTAGGGTTACATGTGGAGTTTGGTTCTATAGACAAATTCCATGTCACAGGGGTTTGGTGTACATACTATTTCATTACCCAGGTAATAAGCAAAGTACTAAAAAAGTAGTTTTTTGATCCTCAACTTCCACCCACCCTTCACCCTCAAGTAGGCCCCAGTCTTGCTCTCCTCTTTTTGTCCATGTGTATTCAGTGTTTAGCTCCAAGTTATAATTTTTAGTTCTTTTTTCCTGCATTAGTTCACTTTGGATAATGGCTTCCAACTTCATCTATGTTGTTACAAAGGACATGATCTTGTTCTTTTTATGGCTGTGTAGTATTCCATTGTGTATATGTACCACAGTTTCTTTATCTGGTCTACTGTTGATGTGCATTTAGGTTGATTCCATGTCTTTGCTATTGTGAATAGTGCTGTAGTGAATATACAGATGCAAGTGTCTTTATGTTAGAATGATTTATATTCCTTTTAGTATGTACCCAGTAATGCAACTGCTGGATCAAATGGTAGTTCTGTTTCAGGTTCTTTGAGAAGTCACCAAACTGCTTTCCACAGTGACTGAGAAAATTTGCATTCTCATCAATAGTATATAAGAGTTCTCTTTTATCCATAGCCTCACAGGCATTTGATATTTTTTGATTTAAATGCCGTCCTAACTGACAGGAGATGGTATTTCATTATGACTTTGATTTGTGTTTCCGTAATGATTAGTGATCATGAGAATTTTTTCATATGCTTAGCTATGTCTTCTTTTGAAAATTGTTCATGTCCTTTGCCCATTTTTTAATGGAGTTGTTTGTTTTTATAATGTTTATTTGTTTAAGTTCCTTATAGATTCTACATATTAAACCTCTGTTGGATGCATAGTTTGCAAATATTTTCTCCCTCTCTATAGATTGTCTATTTACTTTGTTGATAGTTTATTTTGCTGTGAAGAAGCTCTTCAGTTTTATTAGATCTTACTTGTCAATTTTTTGTTTTTGTTGCAATTGCTTTGGTGTCTTTCTCATAAAATCTTTTCCATAGCCCATGTCTAGAGTGGTATTTCCTAGATTTTTTATAGTTTTAGGTTTCACATTTAAGTCTTTAATCCATCTTGAGTTTTGTACATACTACAAGGAAGGGATCCAGTTTCAATCATCTGTGTATGGCTAGCCAGTTTTCTCACCACCATTTTCTAAATAGGGAGTCCTTTTCCCATTGTTTGTTTTTGTTGACTCTGTCGAAGATCAGATGGGTATAGGTATGCAGGCTTATTTCTGAGCTCTCTATTCTGTTCCATTGGTCTATGTGTCTGTCTTTGTGCCAATACCATGCTGTTTAGGTTACTGAAAACTTGCAGTATAATTTGAAGTTCGGTAGTGTGATATGTTCAGATTTGTTCTTTTTGCTTAGGATTACTTTGTCTATTTGGTCTCTTTCTTGGTTCTATATGAATTTTAGAATTTTTTTAAAATTCTGTGAAAATATGTCATTGGTAGTTTGATAGTAATATCACTGAATCTGTAATTTGCTTTGGGCAGCATGATCATTTTAACCATATGGATTTTTCCTATTCATGAGCATGGAATATTTTTCAATTTGTTTGTGTCAGCTCTGATTTCTTTCAGAACTGTTTTATAATTGTTGTTGTAGAGATATTTCACTTCCCTGATTATCTGCATTCCTGGATATTTTATCTTGTTTTGTGGCTATTGTGAACTGGATTGTGTTCTCAATTTAGCACTTAGCTGGAACATTAATGGTTTATAGATATGCTCATGATTTTTGTAGATTGATTTTGCTTCCAGAAACTTTGCTGAAGTTGTTTATCAGATATATGAACTTTGAGGCAGACATTGTGGTGTTTTTTAGGTGTAAAATTATATCATCTGCAAACTGGGAGAGCTTAACTTCCTCTCTTCCTACTTAGATGCCTTTTATTTATTTCTCTTGCCTATATGCTTTGGCTAAGACTTCCAGTCCTATATTGAATAAGAGTTGGGAGAGAGGGCATCCTTGCCTTGTTCTGGTTCTCAAGGGGAATGCCTTCAGCTTTTGACCATTCAGTATGGTCTTGGCTGTGGGTTTGCCACAGATTAATCTTACTATTTTGAGGTATGTTCCTTCAATGCCTAGTTTGTTGAGGTTTTTTAACATGAAGGGATGTTGAATACTATCAAAAGACTTTTCTGCCTTTACTGCAACGATTATGTGGGTTTTTGTTTTTAGTTCTGTTTATGTGATGAATTACAATTATTGATTTGTATATGTTGACTCAAACTTGCATCCTAATGATAAAGCCTATTTGATCATGGTGGATTAGGTTTTTGATGTGCTGCTGCATTCAGTTTTCTTGTGTTTTGTTGAGCATTTTTGCATCTATGATAATCAAGATTATTGGCCTGAAGTTTTCTTTTTTTGTTATCTTTGTCAGGTTTTGGTATCAGGATGATGCTGGTCTGATAGAATGAGTAGGGAGGAATCCCTCCTCCTCAGTTTTTTGCAATATCTCTCTGGCAGTTTCCAATGATTATATAATAAAATTTCAAAGCACACAAATCTGAGAGCATTCTCACATGTTCAAAATATCTTGATGTTTTCATGACTTATCAGATAAATTCCATGCTCCTAACTATAATTTCTGTGGTCATTGATTAAGCTTCGGTGCACATACATCTCCAGCCTCAATCTCCATGGCTTCGTCTGGATTTCCACTTTTCTTTAATAATGCAAACTGCCTGTGGCTCCCCTTACAGACCATTCATACTCACGCCTGTGCCTTTGTTGTTGCTGTCAGGACCCTTGGAAGACTTCATTCCAGCCTTTTCCCACTGAATGCAAATATCTCTCTCTGTCCTTTGTCAATCAATTACTTGTTGAATACATTCTAATTCTGATACCTCACTGCCTCTAGTAAGCCTTTTCTTGACTTCCAGAACAAAATGAAAGACTCTTTTCTTTACTTCAGCACTAACGTTTCCATATTTCCATTTTTAAAAACTTGCAGCTTTGTTTTATAATTATCTGTTTCTGTCTAGGCAGGGACCCTCGAAGTCAGGCTTGACATTCTCTTTATATTCCTATTGCTGGGCACCAGAGCACCCTGTTTGCTCAGGGAATTTTTAAATTTATCTTCAAGTAAGAAGTAAACTTTGAGTCAGATCTTGATTAATGGGTTTAGAAATTGGTGGAATAAAGAAGATGAAACGTATTTTAACTTATGCTTGGCTGTTGTTGATATTATACCATTTGAATATTAGATCTAACCTTTGCATTGATACTACATATTTTTGCACTATGCATTTTACCATATCTTTTATGAACTATTAATATATTTAGAAGATGGAATAATGGATTAGATATGGAAACAAAATTGTGTCTTAAAATTAGTTAATTTTGTGATTAATTATAAAGTACTTTAAAAACAGCAATGGGTGAGATGGCATCTGTGGTTGGCAATAGACATGCTGTGGATAATTCATTATTAAAGGCCTTTAAAATTTTAAAAACCCAATTAAGAAAACTTATAATTGAAGAGTAGGAAAATGCTTCTTTTAAAAGCAGCAATAAGATTAAGTCACATTACACAACCTCCAGGCAAATGCTGATCTCAAATAATAATAAATTATTTGCCTATTCTTTGTGTTATTTAAATATCATTGAAACCACTGAACTTGATAACACCTCAGGCTATCGTCATGTTAGATTTCTATATATAATAAAGAATGGGAGACATATACAGGGGAAACTGCAGAAGACAAAACAAGATAGAATGGTATTTAAAAA
This sequence comes from Plecturocebus donacophilus, assembly GCA_004027715.1. Taxonomy (NCBI): domain Eukaryota; kingdom Metazoa; phylum Chordata; class Mammalia; order Primates; family Pitheciidae; genus Plecturocebus; species Plecturocebus donacophilus. The sequence goes on from PVKP010042544.1 coordinate 9,842, forward strand.
ATTGTTTTTGTTTTTTTCCTAAGACCGTTCATCTGTCAATGGCACTGTCATGTGAATTAGTTTATTCCTAACTAGATTATGTTCTTACTAGCATCTTAGGATCAATTGTCACTCATTTCTAAGCCTGCCCAATTATACACCCACATTAGATAGTACAGTCAAAGGCACTTAGATCATGTGAAATACACTTCCCAAGGAAATGCATCCTCTGACTTTTGCACAAGGGCTTTCTTGTGAATTCCCGAGTTGAATGATGATAGTTTCCAAATATCATCCAAATTTGTTGTGTAAGTATATTTCTTCAACTAGCAAATTCCAGATTATAGGTACTATTGAGAGTCAGGGCAAACAAATTAAAGTATATGGGCAAAATTCATTTAAACTTTTATAATAAAACTTAAATCATGTTTTATTAATTTACTATTTATAATAATTTATTAGTGCTAAAATGAGGTTTACCTATGTATAAAAAAATAAATAATTTTACTAACAGGATAGAATAGAAACAGCAAACATATATTCAAAGAAAAATGCTTTTAAAGCACATTTGAAGGCAAAAATCACATTGGAGAAATTCACAATTTATAGACAAAAGCATTATGTTAATTATAATGTATATATTAGCAAATCTATACCCTTACTAGGCAACATATTATGATGTACATTATTTCAAAATTTATTTTTAATGCTTTTATGTTATATAATAATATATTTGTTTAAAATATTATATAATTCAATTGTTTCTCTCAGATTATTCTCTCCCAGTTAGTAGAGAATTGACTAATTTTGTCTTTATTTCTCATCAAAACTTTTATGAGATCTGAAAGAAGTGATGCATTTATTATTATTATTTTCACATTTTTGCTATCCCTTTTAATTTTGGAGATATTAATAAGCAGAAAGAAATTATCAAATAGACAAGATAAAGGTAAAATAATGATTTGAGGTGTTACTGTAAAATCAATTCCAGAATAATTAGGTTCTATTGTAGCTGATGCAACATTTTACTGAAATAGTGTTTATATTTATCATTTAGGAAGTGCTAAATATCTGTAACCACTTGATTACTTTGAGGAAAATTAAATTTTCCAAAAACATATTCCCTAATAAAACAGACATGGCTGTTGACAGATGGCTTGAGGACACAGGGTCACCAGAACAGGTTCTATGTATATTCCCTAATGCTACTACTCATGTCCAGGTGATTAAAGGATCAGTAGGAATCTTCAATATGTAGATCTTCATTTTATCTTCCTTGGAACTCTTGTGGTTTAAAAGACCCCAACTTTTGCTACCCATTTTCTTTCTTATCCTTCCTCAGACCCTCAGATTTATGGATTTGACTACATACTGATCAAGTTATGTGGATATCTCAAAGACATCTCAACGAAACCTGAATTAATTTATTGTTAAAGGGCATCATCTTTCTGGAGGCAAACTAACTTCCCCTCCAAACTTTCATTTTGCTGTGTTTAGTGAAGAGTGTGCTGCTGTTGGGAATGCCACAGGGAAGTGAAAAAGACAAGTTTATAGTCCTGCCTCACTCACAGGAACACTGGCATCCAGCCTCAGAGCTTTTCCATATTTGTCTTCTAAACCTTGGAGAATTCCTTGGAATTTCCAGTCTTAGTTCATGAAATAATCTCTGAAATGGTTTCCCAGACTCAAAGTTTGATCCCCTCTATCCCATAGTTCATGGTTCAAAACCCATCAAAGTTTTAAATCAAAGATAAATTATACTCCCTTATTTCCTATCTTCTAGGATTTAGCCCAATCTGTTTATTTTATCATTCTCTCTTTCTTAAAACTGTTGCTGTCAAATAAACTCTATTACCATTCCACAATCTAGGCTTTTATTCACCACGTTACCTGATTCTGTTGCAATGGTCTTATTCTTCATCACTACCTGGACAGCTCACCTAGTTTTCAACTCCTCCTGAAGTTCTACTTATTCTTGGGAGACTTCATGCCTTTGGTTATCATTTACCTTCACCTTTCCTGTGGTTTTAAAGCACGTGAGGAGTCCCACATAGCCAGTCTTCAGTTATTTGTCTACATTCTGTTGCTCACTAGGTTTAAGTGTATACAATCTTAACTGATTTTCATTGCTCTGATGACTAACTGAAGACTTAGGCCTCACAAGAGTCTTTTATGCATGACTTACTTTTGCTGCAGTATTAGCATCTCCCAGCCATACTCGGTACAGCCAGTCTAGTCAGGCTAAAATTTTAACAACTCTTGCCAGTGGCAGTGGCTCATGCCTGTAATCCCAACACTTCAGGAGGCCGAGGCGGGTGGATCATGAGGTCAAGAGATCTAAACCATCCTGGCCAACATGGTGAAGCCCCATCTCTACTAAAAATACAAAAATTAGCTGGGTGTGTTGGCACGGACCTGTAGTCCCAGCTACTCAGGAGACTGAGGCAGGAGAATTGCTTCAACCCAGGAGACAGAGGTTGCAGTGAGCTGAGATGGCACCACCGCACTCCAGCCTGGTTGACAGAGTGAAACTTCATCTCAAAAAAATAAATAAAATAAAATAAAACAACAACTCCACTCTGATTCTTGGTTTCTTTAAGCTCCTAGGACATTGCATATGCTGATTCTTCTTCTACCTGCAACAGTCTTTTCTCACAACTCCCGTTCTCACCACTATCTAGTGTACACTTTAAATAGTCTAGACTTAGACTATCACTTCACTCTTAAAGTCCTTGCTTATCAGGCATACGAAAGGGCAGGGACATTTCCTGTACTTTCATAGTACCAGGTAATTGTCCTCTCTGGGTGCTGACCATTATGATGTAACTGTTTCTATCCCTCCTCTTAAATGTGTAGAGGTGAGGGTACTATGTCAATCCTAACAACTTTTTATTCCCAGCATGTTTTATGAAAGCATGGAAATTAAAATGTAGGGGTTTTTCCCCCATATTCAAGCTTTCTGTGGACCTAAGTCATGTCTTTTAATGATATTATATTTCGTAAACTTTCTAAAAATGTGCCAAGTAGATGTGCTGTTTACTTTCACACAATCATATAGTAATCATTAAATGTTAATTCTGAAATACTTTTTGTTTACATTCATCATATTTGATCAAAATACATTCTCACAATTCTAATGGGTACAATTGTTTTCAGTTAAAGGCATCATATAAAAATACAAGAAATAAAGCTTAAGAGAACAAATGTTCATGGTTTTCAATTTTAACATATGAGAATTTTTGAGAAAATCACATTATCATCAAGTATATGTATTTACATCTATATGACATTTTTCATACTTCCCACAAAATTTTCATGAAGTGTTTATACAGGCTTCTCTTTAATCTTGCATTTTTTAGAAGCATGTCTGCATTTAGTTTAAAATTCATATCTTTAATGTCTTAAAATGACCTGAAAAATAACTTAACTTTTCAGTAATGTCTTAGATAGTATGGTGATAATTCAGCCTTTTTTGACCTGATTTTTAATTTAGGTTCTACTCCAAGCTAACCTTATGCCCTGGGAAAAGTTCATATGGCTTTTCTCACTTTCATTCTTGTTACTTGTAATACATGAGTAATAGGTTGTATTATCTTTTTAATCCTTTTCAACTTCTAAAGTCTATGATTATTTTATTCAAACTCTAAGTATGAATTCAGATATCAGATTTAAGTCTGCCCTTTAAACTTTCCACTGTTCTGTTTTCAGTGTTGAAACTAGAACAGCCATAAAGCTCATCACTAAAATGAGTAAAAATGTATTTCTTAAGACAATTCAAAATACAAGGAGGCTCTGACTGCTATTTTACTATAATTGAAATTATTTAGTTATTATAGATAATGGAAAGGTTGACAAAAACTAGGCAAAGAGAAAAAATATGGTTGAAAATCACATATTCCATATCCTCTTTTTAAGTTAAGGGGATTTTGAGTCAAGAAACAGAAATAACGTACTTAATGTACACTTCACGTTAAAGGAATTTACTATGAAATATGTTTGATTTTAATAGGAGAATGCATTGTTGTAATATATCAATTTAGCAAATATGTGAGTACTTTAAATTGGCTTGAACATCCATTTCTTTTCTATCTTGGAAATGTTTTGTTTGTCATGATTTAGATTTTTATTCAGCACACATTAATTGATATGTGCCATACAATTATTTTGTTGTCATTATTTTAGATTTCTATTTAGCACACATTAATTTCTATTTTGCACGCATATGTGCGCTGCAGCCGCAGCCATGCAGTGTGGGAAATATGCACAATTCAATGATGAGTAAACAGACATGGCTGTTGACAGATGGCTTGAGGACACAGGGTCACCAGAACAGGTTCTATGTGCACGTCCAGGGTGTACTCCAGGAAATAGTTTGTGGCTCAAGTGTTTCTCACACATTTGAAGTGGTTAAGATTTATGGAAGAATACTTTACCTCCTGATATGGTTTGACTGTGTCCCCACAAAAATCTCAACTTGAATTGTACCTGGCAGAATTCTTACATGTTGTGGGAGGGACCCAGGGGGAGGTAATTGAATCATGGGGGCCAGCCTTTCCAGTGCTTTTCTCATGGTAGTGAATGAGTCTCAGGATATCTGATGGGTTTATCAGGGGTTTCTGCTTTTGCTTCTTCTTCATTTTTCTCTTGCTGCTGCCATGTAAGAAGTAGCTTTTACCTTCTGCCATGGTTCTGAGGCCTCCCCAGCCAAGTGGAACCATAAGTCCAATCAAACCACTTTCTGTTTCCAGTTTCAGGTATATCTTTATCAGCAGCATGAAAATGAACCAATATACTTCCATTCAGAAATATTTCAGCCCAGAATACTTTGAGCAAAGACTAGGCACAGTGGATCACAGTAGACCAGGAGTTGAAGACTAGCCTGGACAATATAGTGAGATTCTGTCTCTAGAAAATTAAATAAAATAATTAGCCAGGTGTGGTGGTGGTGCATGCCTGTAGTCCTCACTACACAGGAGACTGAAGTGGGAGGATTGTTTGAGCCCAGGAGGTTGAGAATGCAGTGAACTATGATTGCACCACTGCACTCCAGCCTAGGTAAAAAAGTGAGAACTTATCTCTAAAATAAAGAAAGAAAAGAAACATAAAGTATTTCTCTTGCTACCCATCTGCCTTAGGAGACTTGGGAGAAAGAATTTCATTTCTTAAACTCATAGTTGCTAACTATTCCTAGAACTCAACTTGGTGTAGTGACCACTCATTGGATCTGATCACTTGCATATACTAATTCTTTGTTTTAGAAAAATTGTTCTTACTTGCTCTGTCAAGAACACCCTGCCTAAACAATTCTAAGTTTGAATCTTAGGAGGAAGAAGTGTGGGAATTTGAAGCTTTCCTCCTGGATAGGCCCAAGGACTTGTTAAGCACATTTCTTCATCTTCTTTTTAGCAGCATTTAACCTTTAGATAATGGTAAACTACCTTATCTACCTTACCTCTCTGGGATATATGGATACTTTGAAGATACAGTAGTACATAAAAAATTTTAAAACTAAAAAAAAATCTAGTGACAAACATTTATTTCCTATTTGTACAAAAAGAGTTTTTCTAGTATTTTTTAAATCTAAATGCTCAAATCAAGATAATGTCAACAGTGAATAAAAGGGACCAAAAATATTCTGTTTTTGTAGACCCAATGAAACATTTTTTTGTTAGAAATTTTAGCACTTTTTAAACTAGGTTTATAAACTAATAAAAAGGGAAACACGCACACAAAAAAAACAAAGCAGAGTAGGATTTATAGTCAAAGTATCTTCTACAGATATTTAATATTTTTAAAATAAGGGAACCACATTCTTTCAGATTGATTATAAACTCGTATAAGATATGTAATGTAACCAATATCTGCAGATAGTATTTTCTATCAGATAGAAAGTGGAGATACTCTTAAGCAAGTTGCAAAACATTGTTCTAAGACTTCACAGAAGGTAAGTTATTGAGTTTTAAAATCTGATACAATTTTAGAGCTAATCAGCTAATCTTATCTTTTATTTTGTATTTGATAAAATGTAGGTTAAAAAGTAAATTTTTTTCAAAAAAGTGCTATGATTGTATTAAAACTTTACTAATTTGTTTTAATTAGAAGAAAGAATGAGAGATATATCCTGCAATATAGTAGGAAATCTGTGATGGGAAGACCAGGCTTATACCTTAATTGCATATGTCACAAAAATTACCTCAATTGAATTCAGTTTCCACATCTAGCCAATAAGAGTTTGTATTACATTATTTGGACTATCCCTTCAAGTTCATAATGTTCACGATTATTTAAAAGACTGTTAGAAATAAATAAAATATCTGCTATGATTAAATGAAAATTCTAATTTTAAAAGAAATACATTTTTTGTTTTTATTATTAAGCAGAATGTGTTTCAAAGTAGATGTACTCAACCCAGATTTATTTATAATTAGTAGCATCAGCTGGCAGCATATAGCAATTAATGTGCTTTTTCCAAAGGGTTTAACATTCCTCCTGTTATATACTGCAAGCCACTTATTTGTTTATTATATTATTAAAGCAGCCTTTAGGCCAAACCATGGTAAATGATCACAAATCCCAAATTTAATGAAGTAGAAATTGGTGACATTTTATTTCATTTTTCTCAGATAAAAATCACACTGCATTTTACAGTATCTGGAGGACATGATAAACTAGAGCAGCTATTCAAATAAAATCTGTACTCTGTGGCTAAAGCTGGAAGGCTGGTAGCTATAGTGAAAAATAGATCACAAATTCATTAATGAGGGCTCTCTTTATAATTGAATTATCTAGTCTGCTATTTGTTTTATGCAATACATTATTTAATCAGTGACCATTTATTAAGGGCAAAATATTTTCCAGATAGCAAGCTAGGAAAATGAAAGGGGCTGACCTGTGACGTAGATTGCAAAAACGAACTTGAAATAAAGGTGAAAGTGAAAGCTCAGCTGTTACAAGGAGAATAATAAGCAGGAGGATGGTCAGTGTGAGGTGGAGAGAGGGAATACCTTCAGAAGGATATGCTTTAATCAAAGTCAAATCAGGCTGGTAACATGATTTATCTGGTCCTCAGCCTTTTATCATTTATCCTGGAGCAATAAAGTAAAAATAAAATGGAGACACCAGTGGATGCTCACTGGGTCATCCCTAATATTTATCAATAAGAACTTTTACATATTTTATTTAGTCCATAAAATAAAAACCTACTTATATTTTGTTTCTCCACCATGTATTTGCAACAGAGATTTCAGCTTGAGTTTGTATTAGATTGTGCTACGTCTGGAAATGTCTAACAAACAAGTAGGGTGGGCCAGGAAGAAAACTGTCACATGAATACTGATTTATTTATCACTGGATAAATCATCCTGCAGGAATAAAGTCCCAAGCATAAAGATCTTGGCTCAGAGAGGAAGTCTTAGTTTTCAGAAGGAGGCAGAATTCTGTATGCAGTATAATTACTGAAAATTGTATTTATTTCCTGGCCAAACTACCACTGGATCTGAAGTTCACAGTGAACAAGAGAACTGTAAGTAACCACTGAAATGATTTTCTTATAAACTTGACAAAATATTAGTATGTTTGAGATGCCTCCAAAAAATAAAAGCAGGGAGAACAGGTCCTTCTCAAACACTTATCTAAAAGCTGCTGTGTAAATAAATTACCTAAAGGTGTTCATGACTCAAATCATGAATGGTAGCACCAAGACACCAAGAGCAGAAGAGATCAGGGACTTACCATAGCCAGAGATGTAGTGATGGCCACTGACAGATGGCTGCCGTGCTCTGTAACTTAGCAATGCGGACTGCAGTATATAGTGAAATATCTGCAGGGTAGAGGCAGCCTCAAGCTCCTTGTGGCGATAGCGGTGTCTGCAGGAATCTGCCTTGTGCAAGAACCATGTAAGAACAATGCTGGAGATTATGGCAACTGGTTTAATAGCCCTGGTACTTTGCAGAAACCATAGTTCTGTCAAACACAGCAAGTATCTGGTAGAGCAATAGCCACAACTAGCAGGGGAAACAGGGACAGTGGACAAATGACCAGGGAGAATGGACATGTTTATTGGCTATATTTCAGGGGGTTATTTTCTCTTGGTTTTGTCTGCCTTCAAATATGTGATTATGTTGATCACTCAAACTGTTTCCTTTCCTATAATCTCTAAGGAGTCACATAC
>PVKP010042545.1:0-17974 GCA_004027715.1 Plecturocebus donacophilus
AAAAAAAAAAAAAAAGAATGCAATAAGAATCCCAGCACTTTGGGAGGCCAAGGTGGGCAGATCACCTGAGGTCAGGAGTTTGAGACCAGCTTGACCAACATGGAAAACCCTGTTTCTACTAAAAAACAAACAAACAAACAAAAAAACAAAATTATCCAGGCATGGTGGCGCATACTTGTAATCCAAGGTACTCCAGAATCTGAGACAGGAGAATTGCTTGAACTCAAGAGGCAGAAGTTGCAGTGAGCTGAGATTGCGCCATTACATTCCAGCCTAAGCAACAAGAGTAAAACTCCATCTCAAAAAAAAAAAAAAAAAAAGAATGCAATAAATGATAGCCATCTTCTATTTAGGCAGACTGAAAAAATTTTCAAAGTGTAAGTCAATAAAGAAATGCTGCATTTTTCACTGAATTTTTTCATTTGGAAATATATAATTTCCACAATAATGTTTTTATGATAATATGTAATAGATTTATTGTTACTCAAATGAATAAAATTTTTTAATTAGTTTTAATTTCAAATCTTGAGAGATATAACCCATATAAAAAAGCCCTTTGGAGAGCTTCAATAATTTTTAAAAGAGGGGTTCTGTGTTCAAGGAGTTTGAGAACTGCTAGCATATCCTAATCCCTTAGTTTGAACATGTCCCTCTCAACTACAGGCATGCCTCATTTTATCACACGTTTCTTTATTGTACTTTACAGATATTGAGGTTTTTGGGGTTTTTTTGAAGGTTTATGTCAACCCTACATTGAGCAAATCTATTGGCACCATTTTTTCAGCAGCATGTGCTCACTTCCTATTTCTTTGTCACATGTTGGCCATTCTCACAATATTTCAAACTTTTTTATTATTATATTTGTTATGGTGATCAGTGATCAGTGGCCTTTGATGTTACTATTGTAATTGTTTTGGCATCCCTTGAACCATGCCAATGTAAGATGGTAAAACTGAACTAATAAACATTGTATGTGTTCTGACTGTTCCCCTGACTGTTCCACTGACTGTTTCCTCTCCCCCTCTCCTTGGGCATCCCTATTCTCTGAGACAAAATGATCTTGAAATCAGGCCCATTAACAACCCTTCAGTGGCCTCCACTTAGAGTTAAAGAAAGAGTTTCAGGTATCTCGCTTTAAATCAGAAGCAAGAAAGTACTAAGCTTAGTGAGGAAGTCATGTCAAAAGCTGAGATAGGCTGCAAGCTAGGCCTCCTGTGCCAGATAGACAAGTTGCTAATGCAAAGGAAAAGTACTTGAGGCAAATTAAAAGTGCTACTCCAGTGAACACACAAATGATATGAAAGCAAAACAGTCTTAATACTGATACAGAGAAAGTTTTATTAGTCTGGAGTAAAGATCAAAGCAGCCACAACATTCCCTTAAACCAAAGCCTAATCCAGAGCAAGCCCCTAACTCTTTTCAATTCTGTGGAGGCTGAGGGAGGTTAGGAAGCTGCAGAAGAAAAGTTTGAAGGTAGCAGAAGCTCGTCCAGGAGGTTTAAAGAAAGAAGCTGTCTCCATAACTTACAAGTGCAAAATAAAGTAGCATGTGCTGATGTAGAAGCTACAGAGGTTATCCGGAAGATCTAGCTTAGATAACTGATGAAGGTGGCTACAGTAAACAAAAGATTTTTAATGTAGTAAAAACAACCTTATATTAGAAGAAGGTGCCATCTAGGACTTTCACAGCTAGAGACGAGAAGTCAGTGCCCAGCTTCAAAGGACAGAATGATTCTCTTGTTAGCAGTCAATGTAGCTGGTGACTTTAAGTTGAAGCCAATGTTCATTCACCATTCTGAATACCCTAGAACCCCTAAGCATTAGGCCATATCATCTCAGTCTGGGCTCTGTGTATGAAACAACAAGACCTGAACATCTGTAAACATCTGTTTGTAGCCTGCTTTACTGATCACTTTAAGCGAGCTGTTGTGGCCTACTAAGACAAAAAGACTCCTTTCAAAATATGACTTCTTATTGACAATGTACATAGCCAAGCAAGAGCTTTGATAGAAATGTACAAGGAGATTAGTATTGTTTTTAATGCCTACTAATATAACATTTATTCTGCAGCCTATAGATCAAAGAGTCATTTTTACTTTCAAGTTGTATTATTTAAAAATACATTTCATAAGGCTATAGCTGCTATAGATAGTAATTCCTCTGATGGATCTGGGCAAAGTAAATTGAAAACCTTTTGGAAAGGATTTACCATTCTAGATGCCATTAAGAACATTGGTGGTTCACAGGAGAAGGTCAAAATATCAACATGAGCAAGAGTTTGGAAGAAGTTGTTTTCAAACCTCATGCATGACTTTGAGGGGTCAAGACTTTAGTGAACGAAGTACCTGCAGATGTGGTGGAAATAGAAAGAGAACTGAAATTAGAAGTGGAGCCTAATGATAGGACTGAATTGCTATAATCTCATGGTGAAATTTGAATGGATGAGAGTTGCTTCTTTTTTTTAACTTCTAATTTATGTTCGGGGTACATGTGCAGGTTTGTTACATAGGTAAATTTGTGCTGTGAGGGTTTGTTGTAGAGATTATTTCATCACCCATGTATTAAGCCTAGTACCCATTAGTTATTCTTCCTGATCCTCTCCCTCCTTCCAACCGTCACCCTCTAATAGGTCCCAGTGTGTTGTTACCTCTATGCATCCATGTGTTCTTACCATTTAGCTCCCACTTAAAAGTGAGAACATGCGGTATTTGGTTTTCTGTTCCTGCATTGTTCTGCCAGGGATAATGGCCTCCAGCTCCATACATGTCCCTGCAAAGGACATGATCTCGTATAAATTGTTCTCTTATAAAGACACATGCACACGTATGTTCTTTGCAGCACTATTCACAATAGCAAAGACATGGAATCAACCTAAATGTCCATCAATAATAGACTGGATAAAGAAAATGTGGTACATATACACCATGGAATAATGAGCCATAAAAAAAGAGTTGTTTCTTATGGATACACAGACAATGGTTTCTGAGATGGATTCTGCTCCTGGTAAAGACACTATGAACATTGTTGAAATAACAACAATGGATTTAGAACATTCCGTAAACTTAGTTGATAAAGCAGCAGCAAGTTTTGAGAGGACTGACTTCAATTTTGAAAGAAACTCTACTGTAGGTAAAATGCTATCAAACACTATCAAACACTATCACATGCTACAGAGAAATTTTTTTGTGAAAGGAAGAATGCATTGATGTGGCAAACTTCACTGTTGCCCTATTTTAGTGAATTGCCACAGCCACCCCAACTTTTAGCAACTACTACTGTTATCAATCTGCAGTCATTGCCATTGAGGTAAGACTCTTCTCCAGCAAAAAGATTACAACTCACTGCAGGCTCAAATGATTGTTAGCATCTTTTAGTAAGAAAGCATAATTATTTATTTATTTATTTATTTTTGAGATGGAGTTTCACTCTTGTTGCCCAGGCTGGAGTGCAATGGCATGATCTTAGCTCACCACAATTTCTGCCTCCCGGGTTCAAATGATTCTCCTGCCTCAGCCTCCTGAGTAGCTGGGATTATAGGCATGTGCTGAGATAATTTGGTGTTTTTGGTAAAGACGGGGTTTCTCCATGTTGGTGAGGCTGGTCTCAAACTCCCAACCTCAGGTGATCTGCTCGCCTTGGCTTCCCAAAGTGCTGAGAGTACAGGCATGAGCCACCATGCCCAGCCAGCACTTTTAAATTAAGCTACATACACTGTGTTCTTGACGTAATGCTATTGCACACTCACTAGATTGCAGTATAGAGTAACCATTAGTTTTATATGCACTGGGAACCCCCCGCCCCCCCACCCCCTGCCTAAAAAATGGTATGACTTACTTGATTGCTACACTGACGTTATTGTGATGGTCTGAAACCAAACATTCAGAGTGTGCCCGTTTCTCTTTCCCCGCTCTGTCTTATTCTCTTCCATTGATCTTGAAGTAAAGTCTCCAGCCTCCCAATCGCCTAGACAGGATGATACTGCCCAGTGAGGAGCTCCTGTGCACCCCTGTGTTTCTCTTCCATGGCACAGTCACCAACCTTCAGGTTGCAATCCCTCTTTCTGCCTTCTCACTGACTAAGTCAAAGAAGTCCTTTCTTGCACTTCCAAAGTATTTAAAGGGGCATTTGGATCTAGTTTAAAGACCTAGGGCAGAGCTTTGCTTGCAATTAGTTAAATTAGGGTATTTTTAGAATACAGTAGTCCCTCCACATTTGTGGGTTTCACATCTGCAAATAAAACAATAGCAATAAAACAAAGTAATAAAAAATATAGTATAACAACTATTTTCATAGTATTTGCAGCATGTTGGGTATTATAAGTAATCTAGAGATGATTCAACATATACAAGAGGATATGTATAGGTTATATGCAGAATGAATGTCATTTTTATGTAAGGGATTTGAGCATAGGGGATTTTGGTATCTGTGGGAGTGCTGGAACATATACTTTGCAGAAATCAGAGAGCAATTGTATATTGGTTGCGTTTTAAAGTTTAATTCAAATATCAAATTGCAATGATTAGAATTTGTATGATCTTATTTTGGTGCCTCTATTTCATTATTATCTTATTCTCTATCATTGATCATAAAGCCCTCTTTCCTCTCCTCCTCCCTTACCCTCAACAGTAGTGAAACCAGGTATTGCAGAATATTTTAACGCCAAAAATTGAGGGACAGATTCATTGCCAATCATTCAGTCCAATCTGTGTAAACATCAGAGATTAAAGAAAGTTGCTTCTTACCTTCCCCACTTCTAAAACTATAGGTCACTTTGCAGTCTGAAATGCAGAAAGGAGAAGAGTTGAATTGGTTAGTTTAGCTCTGATTATTTGATTACTGTGGGTCAGCGAGGCTCCTGTGAGGATCCTAGACCATCGTTTTTCTTACTAAGCTTCCTGCATTGTGGAGGGGATGGCTCTCTCACTTTTAAGGTGCCTTGATAAATTAACTTGGGTAGACCTTTTCTGAGGGTGAGTGAACACGTTTCTTCCAGGAATAAAAGTCTCACTTAAAAGAGTGAAATTAAAACTGACCAAGAACAAAGGCATCCTTAATTTCAAGTGGAAGAAATAATTCACAAACCTGAAATAAATCACTTCTCATGGGTAAACTATTTCCTTTTATATTCTTTGGTCACCTTAGTATACCTTACTATACAGAAACCTATTAGAATACTTTTTATTTATGCTCTTAGATTTTCAACACCATTAGTCCCATGAGCTCAAAATGCCACAAACTTCAAAGTGTACCCATAGCTTCCTTATTATTCCTCCAAACCTCCGTTTTCCAGTAGCCCACAAACTTTCCACCCTCTGAGTAGTTGAGCAGTAGTTACAGATACCGTATTTAAGTTCTCTTCCTCTTGGCAAGGTGCCACTTCTTGTGGTTAAAGGAAGGAGCATAAAAACTTATTAAAAAGTTCTGAAAATACATCAAACACTCAACACAGTGTGTGCTCATGATTTGTGTGGAAATGAATTACAAAATGTAGATTGAATTTTCCCCTAAATTCAAATGACTTGAACAAAATGAAAGAAAATAGTACATGGCACAGATGTAAGCACCATGTAATTTTTCTTTCAAATAGTTTTTATGAAAGCTCACCATTGTCTATTTTACTCACCCCTTAAGTATTGACTTAGACTATTAAAATTTTTAAAGTCAACACCCAAAATTATTGGACTTTTTTTCTCTCACAAAATTGAATCTATTAGTGTTTCAAGAACATTTCACTTGAAAATAAAAATCTGAGAATCCTCTTTGTCTTCTTCTAATTCTTAACATGCTTTTGAAGGGGAAAATTTAGTTAATTGCTGAAAGTTACTTATAAATTGATGTTGAAGTCCATATAGAACCCTATGCATAGAACGAATATATATTTATACATGTGTGAATGCATATTTTCTTCTTGTTCCATGTTTATTCCAAAGTCTTGATAAGTCCTGAGGTAATCTCTATTTCTAAGGATTAACTTCCACAAAATGAAATGTCACTGTAGCTCAGATATTATATAATTTTGAGATTTCCTACAGGCTTGTTCTAAACATTAAAAAATAAAGCATGTCTCCAACAGTGTGTTCAATTTCCTGTATGATCTTTAGAAATGCTGTAATTAAATAAAATGTAGCACATGTGGGATCTGTACTCTTGCTTATTATGACTTTAAAGTCTTCAAGGTCTTCTCCCTGCATGCAGTCAAGATGCCCAGAATAAAGAATGGCAAGTGATAGTTTTTGGTCTTGCTGTAACTTTCTGCTAATCATCAGCAGGTTTTGAGACTGCACTGCAGAAATCTTGGATAACTTCTATTTATTTTTGTTAATGTATAAGCAACACATGGAAGGAATACTGAATGTTTGGTATCCAGACTTCTTGTCCTCACGTGATGTACCATAGGGGAAACTGAGGCTCAGAGACTGACTTTTTCTAAGATAAAAATAGAGCTCACACATCTAGATCCCAACATCTCTCTGCTAGGATTCAGATTGTGTCCTGTCTTTATACACTTAAGAGCAGATCACAAAAGCATATGTTACTCAGTTAAGTATTTCCCTTGCATTTCCTTGATGCAGTTAAAGTTGTGAATGTATTCTTTGATGTCTTAATTTTCTTAGGCTGTTGAGATATGTCTGCTGACTCTCAATGTCAGAGCTCCCTCATTACTGAACATGTAGGAATTCGAACACAGCTCTTGAGAAATTTATGCATTTAAAGGAACTCATGCAAGCTGGAATAAAAATAGAAGTGATATGAGAGTTTTTCTATAGCTACTGTGGGTCGCAGGATTGAATGGAGTGATTAGGGACTGGAAAGTGCAATAGGAAAAATAAATTAGATCAGCCCAAGAAATAGGGAGTCATAAGAGCAGTGATTCTAGGTCGCATTACAACAAACAGGGTTTTCTGGGTAGGAAATACAGTTAGCAGTGTTAAACAACTTGGCTTTTGGACAGGAAATATTACTGGGCTTCATGGCCTGTTTTAGGAGAGATGGGGTAAGGGGAAACTGAGAGTGACCTTCTAGCTTCTGCTACTTTCTCAAATGCCAGGGTGCTATATTTTGGGGTAGCTTGTTCTGAACTCCAACCATCCTATATGTTTAAACTAGTTATTTTATAACTTCTTTTGACTAAAGGAATAAGAAATTATCTAAGCATACTGATAGAAGTACAAGTTAGAAAATACCAATTTCATGGTAGCATTGAAGCTGATTGAAATAGAAGACAAATATGACTCAGCAGTCACACCCCTCCATCGTCTCCCTTTGCTGGTAGGCTTTATCTCTCTCATCAGTGTCCACTAGAAGTTTTTGTATGACTCAGATGGAACCGTCCACCATAAAATAGTGGCAATGATCCACTATAGTGAATTCCACTTACAGGAGAAGAGTGTGGAGCAAGATTGGATCTGCAAGGTTTTAGTCTAAAGCTGAGAACATTCTTGTGGTTTTTGTTTGTAGAAATAATCTTTAGTGAACCTGTCTTAGGTCATTCTATTTTCTCAGGTTTGTTGCCACCATCGTGCTAAAGACTGATAAAAACAAAGAAGATTGTATTTTCTTCTGTCTGCTATTTTAAGTAAAGATGGTAGCATGGGCTAAGTAAGGCACAGAAACTTTAAACTTAATTTGCTAATTATTTTCTTTTCCAGGACAGCAGTTTCCTTCTGATTCAGGATCATTTTTACCTATGTAAGTATATTTTTCGGGGTCCAGTGACCTGAAAAGTGCTGCTCATTATGAGGTGATGTTTCAGATCAGCCTTGTTGGCATAGAATGGAATGTCCCAATGATGACGGCAGCTGTCCTTGTCTACTTGTTTGTTCTAAACAGTTTCTGCACATTTAAAGGGTGATTTATTGCAGGCCCAGCTGCTTTGCTTATATTTTCAGTAGTTGAAATTAAAAATAATTCATTTGTAATTGAATCTCAAAGAGAAATAATATTAAATATACTTTCAGCCAGAGATGGGGCAGAAAGTAGAAGGTTTTCTCATGAATTAAAGCCATCTGCACAAAGATGTGTGGTTGTTTAGGGTGGACCTGAGGATGGTGGTTGGAATGCATTTTTAACTTTAGGACATGCTTTCTTTTGGGGTTTGGGCATAAAAATAACTGTGTTTTTATGATTAGCATGACTAGTACTAGTAATCCAGAAATAAGAATTTAAAACACATGTGCACACATTCATACCTACACACACACATTTATTCCTGCACACACACACACATACACACACACAGACACAAACAGTACTGCATAGATTCAGAATGAAAGTTTGAACAGACCCAAGTGAAAACATTTCTAATAGAACTAAATGAAACGAACACTGGAAACTGAAGCAAAGAAGAGAGAGAAAGGTGAGAGAAAACTACAGAAGTTTGTTAGCAATGGTTCTGACAACAGGTTTGGCAGTTACTGTATCGTTCAGAATAGAGAATTTGGTCACATTGACAACTTCATTCAGGCCATTTGGTTTTTAAAGCAACAACCACTTTTTCCATTTATTCATATTCTTTCATTTGTTTACATACTTGTTTGTTTATTCAGCCAGTCATTTTAAGAGGAGTTATTGGGAGTCTTGGGTATTCCTTCTTCTTTGTAGGATCTGTAGTGGCCCAAAGTCAGTAGATGAGGCCTCTGCTTCATGTGAGTGCCCTAGAGAGACAGGTTTGTAATCCATTGTTTTTATGGTGACTACGTGGAGAAAGTTGTAGAGACAAAGTGCTGTGGGACCATGAAAGAGTGACAGAAGCTTTACTAAAGACAGCAGTTGGTGAGGTTCTTGTAATTGGTCCCTGACAATTCAGCTTGTCTTTCAATCTAAGAGCCTTTTGGCTAAATCCCAGGTGAATCTGTTTTCTTTTTTTCTATCCTCACTTGTTTCCCTTCTTACCATCCTTTCTCTAGGCTTTACATCTCCTTTCTCATTCATCGAAGACTTGGGTTAACCATTTTTTCCTTCTAGTTTGCGGAGAAAGGTGCCATTTTCCTTGGCCTTCTGTGTTGTGTGTTGACCCAAACATCAGGAAGGTCCTTTCCATCAAAACATTAATACATCAGTTTCATGGTATAACAAATACAACTCTCTACAATAGGATCTAATCGTATCTGTGAACTTAGGAGTCTGAAGTGTGAGGCATAAAGAAATCAGGTGCTGTGTATGATTTTGTTTGGTGGGAAGAAGATAAATCAAGGAATCACAGGTTCCAGGTGACTTCTGAGAAAAATGTGCTGCTCCTTTGAAAGGTAGGAAATAGGATTCTAAAAAGGTCTCTGGGCTATTAACAGGTTGCGAAAATACTTAGATATATTGGATATCACCCCTGTAAATTTATTACAAAGAATATTTAAGTGACAAGTAGTTGTTATGTGACACAGATATGCAGAAGAGAAGATGTCATTAAAGACATCTTCATCTGAGTGGTGTGGGCTTCACACGGATGGTAGAAGTGAAGTAACAGTTTCTTTCCACTCATGTCACAGCATGCAGCAGTACCTTATCATGTCACTTGAAAAGATTCTTGAAAGCCATTGTCAAAAGACTGAAAGAAGAAGACAAGCAGGTCAGCTGTTCTCTGGAATACAAGTAAGGGAAGACACAGATCAGAGCTGCCTCAAGACCCACAGGCAGCATCCCTGTGGCTACCTGCCTACCCCTTAGGAGCTGGCTGCCTCCTGAGAATGAGGAATGCACTTCTTGGGCCTCAGTTTCCAAATATTTTAATTGAGAAGCTTGACTAGATCAAACTTTCTCTATTTATTTTCTGGAGCAAACTAGAAGTGTGATGAACCTTCCATGTGCAAATCGCAGAGCACTGATCATGCCTAAACCCTTTTCTTTCCCATAAAAGAAATCTTAATGGAAATTAAGCAAACTACCATTATCCTAGGAAAGGCCTTAAGTTCTCACCAATTTATATAAGCAAATTTTGGTACTTTAGTGATTGTTAGTATTGAGTTACTTCTGAAATCCTCACGTTGTTATAGACAGCTGCCAAAAAGGACAACTCTAAGAAGAACTCGGAAGATCTAACATTCTAGATTTCATGTTTCCCAGTACCTGTGAAGAAAGGGGTTAATATAGCCAGGCCTGAGATTGCTATTCTTGGAAAGGCCTGTCAGCAAGATTGGCATTTGACTGGCATCTGGGAACTTGACTGGTAAACAGTCCTCAGCATCGATATGAAACTTTCATTAAATGATAAGGCTGACTCACCTGGTTTGTGCAAACATATGGTTCATACTGAATACCTGCTTTTCTTCTAAGGGTCTGGAATTTTGGTACAGGCTAGTCAGAGGATGCCTATATGACCAGTTCCCAGTAAAACTTGGGATGATTAGTCTCTATTGAGCTTCCCTGATAAACAGTACTTAACTCGTATTGTCACAGCTGCTGGAGTAGAATTAAGGGATCTTATTTGACTTTACTGAGAGAGGACCCTTGGAAGCCTGTATCTGATTTCTCCATGTATCTTTTTCCTTTGATGATTTTACTTTGCATCCTTTTGCTGATGTCTCTATGCTAAGTCCTTTGAGTCCTTCGAACAAACCTGGTGCTGGAGACCCCTGATTCAGGCCACATACTGATTTTTTAAAAATTATGTATTAAATGTTGCCTACTAAGTAACTTTTGGGGCTGAGGGGACAGAGTAATGGGGCAAGAGCAAAGATGAATAGCACATAGTTGTGCCCCAGTTTACTGGGTGAACTTGACTTACACAAGTGGGCAAATGCAGTAGAGAGTGATGGTAGGCAGGGCAGGAAGAGGGTGTCAGGCGCTGAGGGTGAGATGAGTATGATGGAAGTTAATTAAACATAATAATGGGGATAAGATGGTTATAACATGTGGTGCTTTTAATGCCCGTTGCAATGTATAGATGATTTAGGGAGCATGACCTGAGTATGGAGGCAAGGCAAGGTCCCTAGAAATGGTAAAAAAGAGTAAGGATATATTTGAGAAGGGGTGTTCTGAGACACAAGGGCCCAGAATCATGTACTTTGCTTTCTTCTAACTAAAAAAGAAGGGGATGGTATGGAGTGAGAAACAACTTCAAAAGAGTCATCAACTTCAGATTGGAGTCACAGGAATTCCAAGTCAGCGAAATCAAATCTAAATCCTTGAGTAATGATAAGCATGGTATGATGATCATGAAAATAATAATGACTAAATGTAGTGAGTGCTTCCTCTGTGCCATATACTGTCGTGAGCTATTATACGCATTGAATCTTTTAATCATCCTAGCAACCTGTGAGGTAAATACTTTTCTCATCCTCCCTGTTTTATAGATACAGAGGTAGAGGTCCAGAAAGTTACATTTTTAGTTATAGACCTGGTAGACCTTACTTAAAACTTCCATGCTCAAGTGCTGTGGGAATTAATAGAAGGTTCACTTGTTGAAGGCAGGACTTTTTTCCTGTCAGCATATGCCTTTGCTAGGAACACTCTAAGCTCATCCAAGTCAATGGAGTACTGAGGAGAAAGGCAGAAGCAGCAACCTCTCCTCTTGCCTAACACCATGGTCATGGGACTATGGGGAGGCAGTGGTGTGCAGTGGTTTAGTGCCTGTCTTTCATGTCAGTGGAAACTGAACTAGACCAGCTCTGCAGCTTACTAGCTGACTGATTTGGGACAGGCTGCTTAGATTTCTCTGTGCCTCAACTCCTTCATGGATAAGCTGCAGGAACCTACTATCTACCTTATGGGGCTCCTACAAGGAATGAATGCTATAAGATGGTGATTCTAAATTGGTGGCACACAGCCTGGTCCATAGTAAGAACTCAACAAATGGTAGCTATTACTAATCAGTAGGAAATGGAGTATTCTCATACCAATTTCCATTTTATGGCCACTTTTAATTTACCACTAATTACATTTTGATGGCATTGGCATACACCATTTAATTGACTGAAAAATTCCATTAATACTTTGTAATGAAGTACACAAATTATATGGGGAAAACATTGTGGTGGTGTTCTAAAGGAAGACCTACTTTTTCCTTCTATCAAATATGTGAAAATTTTGAGAATGTCTATATCTCAATAACTCAGTAACTGTCAACAGTTTTATATGAATGGGACCATTAGGCTCCTCAGGAGTGAGCGATACAGTCATTTTACAGTCTTACCTCTTTTTCGTACTCCATCAAGGAAAGTGCTGTACTATTAGTCATGTTCCTCTCTCCACCACCACCATTACCATGTCCATCAACTCCTTTCCCTGGGGTAATTTTTGTTTTGTTTTGTTTTAGATAGAGTCTCACTCTGTTGCCCAGGCTGAGATGCAGTGGTGCAATCACAGCTCACTGTAGCCTTGAACTCGCAGGCTCAGGTGATCCTCCCACCTATGCCTTCCAAGTAGTTGAGACCACAGGCATGCACCACCATGCCTAGCTAATTTTTTTTTAAGACAAATCTCTCTCTGTCGCCAGGCTGGAGTTCAGTGGCGTCATCTCAGCTCACTGCAACCTCTGCCTCTCGGGTTCAAGTGATTTTCCTGCCTCAGCCTCCCAAGTAGCTGGAACTACAGGTGCGTGCCACCATGCCCAGCTAATTTTTGTATTTTTAGTAAAGATGGGATTTCACCATGTTGGCCAGGATGGTCTCGATCTCTTGACCTCGTGATCTGCCCAACTCAGCCTCCCAAAGTGCTGGAATTACAAGTGTGAGCCACTGTGCCTGGCCCTGGCTAATTTTTATTTTTATTTTTTGTAGAGATGGGGTCTCGCTATGTTGCCTAGGTTGGTCTCAAACTCCTGGGCTCAAGCAATCCGCCTGCCTCAGCTTCCCAAAGTGCTGGGATTATAGGCATGAGGCACCACACTCAGCCTCTAGGGTAATTTTTGGATTTGGGTCTTTGCTCAGCCACCAGCATTACTCTTAGGATGAGAGTATTAGCCCTCCTGGTAGGTACTCATGTCCTGTCTTTTGAACCTTAGTCACATTGCTGGTTCGACACACTTGGTGAAAAGGTGATAACTGTCGGGACTTCTTTGTGGACACTGTCCACCATGTTTAATCCTCATCAACATGCTGCCTCTACCAGTGTCCTGAATAATGTCCTCAACCACATGTCACTAGCTGGCTTCTCTCTTCCCCTGGCCTGCCTTGAAAAAGAGGTAAAAAAAAAAAAAAATGCTCAGAACCACTTATGGATTGATAGTTCTTCTTTCTCAATGATCTTCAGTGACCTAAAGTCCCTGTGCCCAGGCCTTGAACCATTGCCAGGGGCATTAACATTTCTTCTTACCAGGCCGAAGGGAAGGGGTCTAAAATGAGCTTCCTAGCTATTCACATAAAGGGACTTTTATCTCCCTACTCTCTCTCTCGCTCTTGCTGGTATTCAAGTTCACCATGACTCCTAGATTTTTTTCACCTGTACTTCCTCAGCCTTTATTTCTCCTCTGTTTGCATTGAGGGTGTTTGTTCTTAGGTATTACTTTACATGTACCCTTACTGAAATTTATCAATTGTTATTGCCATTGAAAATATTTTCTGGCCAGATGTGGTGGCTCATGCTTTGACTTTGGGAGGTGGTTCCATGCAGGTAGATTGCTTGAATCCAGGAGTTTGAGACCAGCCTTTATCAACTAATTAACTAACTAACTAACTAACTAACTAAATCTTTACCAGGCAGGTAGCTTGAGCCCAGGAGTTTGAGACCATCTTTACCAACTAATTAACTAAACAACTAACTAACTAACTAACTAACTAAATAAATAAATAAATACAAAAGTTAGCCAGGCATGGTGGCCCATGCTGGTAGTCTCAACTACCTGGGAAGCTGAGATGGGAGGATCACTTAAGCCTGGCAGGTGGAGGTTGCAGTGAGCCGAGATAGTACTACTGCACTCCAGCCTGGGTGACAGAGAGAGAGAGAGAGAGAGATCCTGTTTCCAAAAAAAAAAATGTTTCTGTGGTTCCAGAGTTCTAACTATACAAATTAATTATCTGAAAATTTGATGAGAAATTCTTGATCTCTCTTTTGAAGATAGACATAACAATGTTTTCCATATTTCAGTTATTCATATCCAACACCTTCAAAACTTTTTACTGTATGTCCATACCCCTATACTATTATTTGCTTAATAAAATCAAATGTCCCCTGGGGAGACAAAATTGCTACCAGTGGAGAACCACTGATGTGATTTGTGCAGATGTGGGAGAACAACGCAGGCCTCTTTGCCTTAATATTTACTCTTTGAATACAAGCTTCAGGCCAGTATGAGATGTAAAACCAGGCTACACATATTGTTTATGGAGGCTGTCATGCTGTCATAGAAGGAGACTAAATAGGTTTGCTGAGATTTATCCTTCTTTTAGTCATATTGGTTTCTATGCAGTCCCTAAATCAGGGGTCTGTCATTGTTTTCAGAGGGTCTAAAGAGGAGCTACCTTGTCACTCGCTTGAAGATTCATCAGCAGCAGCAGAGGAAGCTGATCTAGGGGCTGCTGGCTGTCTGTAAGTTATACATGGAGCAGAAAGTTCACACATGAGCAGATGCCACTGCCGTCGTTATTCTATCTGTGTGTTCTTCAGTCGTTTCTGGGATAAGGCTTTTGCAAGGAGAATAGGCTCTTTTCCCTTTTATGGAAGTATACTTGTATATGGATAATCATACTTGTATACAACCTACTGTAAGAGAAAAACATAATAAATCCTACAAATAAAAAATAATATTTTGCTCAAATCACAGTTGGGAATGGGTTGCAGGGTCCTCTGGGGCAGTTGTCCTTTAAGTGTTTACTCAGGGATCTGAGCATTGCTGCCTTTGACTATGTGGCTACCTCATCTTGGGCCAAGAGATCATGGAAGATTATTTGGGACAGCAGGTACATAGTTCTGTGAAAACTCTGAAGAAGGCATGTAAGCAATTAAAATTTGTCAAATGCAGTGTTAGGTGACAACTTGCAACTGGACTCCTAGATAGCCAGTGTTTGATGGAATCTCCTAGGTGTTGGCTCTCTGGACCATTTGTTCTAGGGACCTGTCTGCCCAACTGGACTTCTTGCCTTGTCTCATGGTGCCTCCCTGACGTGTCCTCAACTGCAACTCCAAATCCCAGCCACTCTCTGTCTGCATCCCTCAGCTACACAGTCCCCTTCCTGGTCTTCTGCATGATGAAATAAGGCAACTAGACTGGTTCAAACTTCTCCACTGGGATGCAAACTGTGATCCCAGACAATGAACCATGGCCTCCTAAGGTTATAAGCCCAGGCATTCCAAAGAGACAGAATGTTGGAAAATGCCTTCTCATGTCAAACGCAATAAGGCAAATGAGAGAACATGCTTTAAAAATAACAGAGTCTGAGAGAAATGTGTTTTTTTAATTATTATATTCCTACTAGAGATGGTATCATGGCAAAAATAAGGAGACTTTCTCCATCAGCAAACCCCATTGGAGTTTTACTAAAGTGTGGTCACCCTTTAGTAAGAAGAAAAGGTGAGAAGAGTTTCGATTGTTTTCGTTCTGAGGTTTATGGCCAGGTGTTTGCATATACTTAGTGGACTTACATAAAAACACTAAAAAAACTTACAATTTTTTGGTGAAGATAATGCAAAAGAAAAATGTTGAAGCAAACTAAAACCAGCACTTTGGGAGGCCGAGGCGGGTGGATCACGAGGTCAAGAGATCGAGACCATCCTGGTCAACATGGTGAAACCCCGTCTCTACTAAAAATACAAAAATTAGCTGTGCATGGTGGTACATGCCTGTAGTCCCAGCTACTTGGGAGGCTGAGGCAGGAGAATTGCTTGAACCTGGGAGGCGGAGGTTGCAGTGAGCCGAGATTGTGTCACTGCCCTCCAGCCTGGGTAACAAGAGCAAAACTCTGTCTCCAAAAAAAAAAAAAGAAAGAAAGAAACTAAAAAGTCACATTTTCACTATCTTCTGTTAAGAAGTGTTTTTTCTCCGTGAGGAGGACAACATAATTTTTCTTCATTGCTTGTATTCATCATACCCGAGGAATATTATTGGTTATGTTTTATATCTTGATGAGTTTAATCAAGTATATTTGATGCTATGCCAAATTGGGAAAGAGACAAGATATATCATCCAGCCATCCCATCCCTATACTTTTAGCTACTCTTGTTGGTTCATGTTTTCCTCAGATGCAAGTATTCTTAGGTTGTTTTGTAGGCTGGGGATACTATAGATCAAAGTTAATGGATTTGGTTCTTTTGTACTCCTCCTCCAATTGTTTGGACAGGCATTTTTTTTTTTTTTTTTTTTTTTTTTTGAGATCGAGTCTCTCTGTGGCCCAGGCTGGAATGTAGTGGTGGTGGTGTGAGCTCAGCTCACTGCAACCTCTGCCTCCCGGGTTCAAGTGATTCTTGTGCCCCAGCCTCCTGAGTACCTGAGACTACAGGCATGAGCTAACATGCCCAGCTAATTGTTTTTTGTATTTTATAGTAGAGATGGGGTTTCACTATGTTGGCAAGGCTGTCTCGAACTCCTGACCTCAGGTAATCTGCCCATTTCAGCCTCCCAAAGTGCTGGGATCATAGGTGTGAGCCTCCATGCCCAGCCTGGACAGGGATTTTAAAGAGCAGGGTGCTAGTAATAGATGATGGTTGTACTGAAGCCTACTCTGCCCTTGCCTATTGATTTTGTTTTTACTGCTATTCAGGGAAAAAAAAAAATCATCCAATGAAACTAATATACACTGAGGTTTTAGGGGACTAATATATTGCTTCCATTAGAAGAAAACTTTTTCATCTAAAAATAATAATGATTTTGTTTGTGAGGTTAAGCTATTTAGAAGAAAATGCAACTGACAGCTTTAATTGCATATATGCATACATATAATTGAAATAGGGTGCCTCAGAACACACTAGCCTGTCGAAGTTAATAATGGAGCAACAATAATCATGGTAAAACTGTTTCATTGGAGGCACTTGGCCGGTCAATTTTTGTCCTCAGTGATTTTGGGGTTCATCAGGGAACTCTTCTTCTGCACATATGTCCTTGTGACCAGCAGTTTTGCTGTTGCGGTGACTACTCATGCTGCTCCTGAAGCCAGTGAAGCTCTCCGAGGCCCAATAACCTTGTTATCTTCTGATGTTAGGAGACTCCTAATGTTTTCACATGCTCTAGCTACAAGCCCCAAGCAAATCCCGTCCTCTTCTTCCTCTCATGGTTGCATCTATTCTAAACTTCAGAATCTTGCTCTGTAGTGAAACAGATGCTGCAGTGTGTTGAATGGTGGCTTGCCAAAATGTTTGTCCATATCTTGACTTCTGGAACCTGTGAATGGGACCTTATTCTGGAAAAGAGTCTTTGTCAATGTATTAATAATTAATATAATTAATAATGAAGTAATTATTAATTACCCAATATAATTAAGGATCTCAAGATGAGATCATCCTTAATTATTAAAGTGGATACTAAGTTCAATGACAGGTGTCTTTGTGAGTGACAGAAGAGGAAGACACACAGATAAAAGAGGGGAAGGCCATGTGACAGAGATTGGGGTTATGTGGCCACAAGGCAAGAAATGGCTGGAGCCATCAAAAGCTGGCAGTGCCCAGGAAGGATTCTTAGAACCTTTGGAGTATGTGTGACCCTGCTGACTCCTTGATTTCACACTTTTAAACTCCAGAACTGAGAAAGAATACATTTCTGTTGTTTTAAGACACTGAGTTTATGGTAATTTGTTATAGCAGCTAATTAGGAAAACAATACAAATATATATTTCAGACTTTATTATTATTTTTATTTTTTTTAAAAGAGAGAAAAGGAGAAATAAAGAGCAAAAGAAAGAAAAAAAGAATGAAAGAGAGAAAGAGGAAGAGAAAGAGGGAGAGAGAACGAGATTCTTGTTTTATTGCCCAGGCTAGAATGCAGTCTAAAAATGGGTATTAAAAACCTCTTTTATGCCAATAATTGTGCTTAACAATGGAGACAGGAAGGAATAGGGGATGAAAATAACAAATAAGCAGCCAACCAATATTTTATTTAAACCTGTGAGATGCTATGC
>PVKP010042546.1:0-17990 GCA_004027715.1 Plecturocebus donacophilus
CCCCTCTGCGCTTCCTGCTCCAGAGGCCCCACCTCCTCTTGCTTCTCCGGAGGCCACTCCCTCCGCGCTTCCCGCCTCGGAGACTCCTCCTCCCTTTGTTTCCCCAGCGGCCGCTCCTTCTGCGCTTCCTGCCTTAGAGGCCCTACCTCCTTCTCTTACTTCCCCAGTGGCAGCCCATACCCGCTCGCACCAGCCCACCCTCCTAGCACCGCTCCGCGAGGTGGCTGGGGCAGAAGATTTAGTTAAAGTACATGTCCCTTTCTCTCTCCAGGATCTGTCGCAAATCGAGCGCAGGCTCGGCTCTTTTTCAGCTGACCCCTCTACTTATATCAAGGAGTTCCAATACCTTACCCAGGCTTACAGCCTTACTTGGCATGATATATGTGTCATCTGCACCTCCACCCTTACTGCCGAGGAACACGAGCGTATCCTCACGGCAGCCAGGCACCAAGCAGACAGGGACCATGCTATAAACCCCAACCAAATCCCTGTAGGCACTGAAGTTATCCCCAATGTGGACTCCCAGTGGGATTACCAAACTGGCCACAGGTCTGACACCCCCCAACGTGACTGCATGATCCAGTACCTCCTTAGGGGCATGGATATAGTCTCTAACAAGGTGGTTAACTATGACAAACTCAGGGAGATCACTCAAAGAGCAGATGAAAACTCCGCCCTTTTCCTTGGTCGCTTGCAAGAAGCACTAGTCCGCTACACCCGATTAGACCCCGCATCCCAGAATGGGGCCACTGTCCTAGCCTCTCATTTCATTTCCCAATCTGCCCCCGATATCCGAAAGAAATTAAAGAAGGTAGAAGAGGGCCCGGAAACCCCCATACAAGACCTGGTGAAAATGGCCTTTAAAGTTTTTAACACCAGGGAGGACACAGCTGAGGCAGCCCGCCAAGCCCGAATGAAGCAGAAGGTCATGTTGCAAACCCAGGCTCTAGTAGCAGCCCTAAGGCCAGCAGGAAACCAAAAGTCAAGGGGCAACTCCCGCCCCCCCTCCGGGGGCATGCTTTAAATGTGGAAAAGAAGGACATTGGTCCTCAACCTGCCCCCAACCTCGTCCACCTACCAAGCCCTGTCCCGCTTGTAAGCTCATAGGGCACTGGAAGTCGGACTTCCCCAGTTTGCCCAGGGTTCCGGCCCCTCCAGGTCGGCACACTGAACAACAGGGAGCTGTCACTGGAAACCTGGGATCTGGCCGTGCCGTCCAGGAACCAGAGGCCCAGGATTCCGCCTATCCCGAACTGTTGGGACTGTTGGACGATTAGTGGGGCCCTGGCTCCCCAACTCCAGTTACCCTTGCCGAGCCCAGGGTTACGCTTAAGGTAGCGGGTAAAAGTGTCTCCTTCTTGCTCGACACGGGGGCTACCTTCTCTGTGCTCCCCACATATTCTGGAAAAACTTTCCCTTCCCAGGTCTCTATTATGGGAATTGACGGAACCCCCAACACCCCTAGCCAAACCCCACCACTTACATGCTCTTATGGCTCTGTGCCGTTTACTCACTCTTTCCTGGTAATTCCAACCTGCCCAGTGCCCTTGCTGGGACGAGACATCCTCTCCAAATTAAACACCAACATTACCTTCTCCCCAACCTCTCAATGTAACTTCCTTCTGCTGGCATATACTCCCGAACACACACCATCCACAGAAAATTTAACTGCCCTCCTCCCCGAGGTAAATCCCCAGGTCTGGAATATAGACAGCCCTACAGTGGCTGCTCACCACCAGCCCATTAAAATCCTCCTCAAAGAGTCCTCCCCCATGTTCCTCTGTCGTCCGCAATTCCCCATCTCCAAGGCTCACCACCTTGGACTCTGACCCATCATCGAACGGCTTAAAAGCCGCGGCCTCCTGATCCCTATTAATTCCCCTTGTAATACCCCCATCCTTCCCGTCCGCAAACCTTCAGGACAGTATAGGCTAGTCCAGGACTTACGCCTTGTCAACGCGGCGGTTGTACCCATACATCCAGTCGTTCCAAACCCCTACACATTGCTTTCACATATTCCTCCAAACACTGCTTGCTTCTCGGTATTGGATCTCAAAGATGCCTTTTTCACCATCCCCCTCGACCCAAGCTCATACTTTATCTTTGCCTTCACTTGGGATAATCCCCTTACGGGTATTTCCCAGCAACTCACATGGACAGTCCTCCCCCAGGGATTCCGGGACAGCCCCCACCTGTTCGGACAAGCGCTGGCCTTGGACCTACTCAATTGTAATCTCACACCCTCTTCCATCCTCCAATATGTAGATGATCTACTGGTCTGCTCCCCCAGTCGCCCTGAGTGCGTACGGGCCACCACCATTCTCCTCAATTTCCTATATGACAAGGGATACCGAGTGTCCCCTAGCAAGGCCCAAATAGCCTCATCTGCAATCACCTACCTGGGGTTATAACTGACGCCTGGGAGAAAATCCATCACGGTCAACCGGTTACAGGCTCTTAAGGCCCTCCAGTCCCCGCAGTCAGCCCAGGAAATACTTTCCTTCTTAGGACTGGTTGGGTTCTTCCGCCACTGGGTCCCTAATTATGCCATCTTAGCCAAGCCCCTATATCAGGCTGCAACCGACACCCCTATTGGACCGCTCTCTTCCCAGGGCACGGTTGACCAGGCCTTCCAGGCACTCCTCAAGGTTCTATGCACATCCACCAGCCTGGCTTTGCCTAACCCCAATCTGCGTTTTCATCTATACACAGATGAAAAATCCCATACTGCAGTAGGGGTCCTAGCACAACCACTAGGGGGCACTCTCCTACCTCTGGCCTACCTGTCCAAACAGCTAGACCCCACTGAAAAGGGATGGCAGCCTTGTCTTCGTGCCTTAGCCGCAGTGGCTATCCTCACCCCTGAGGCCCTTAAAATCAATCTGCAACTTCCACTCCAGGTGTTCTCCACTCATAGGCTTACTGAACTTCTTACCCACCGATCTCTACCTCACCTAGGACCATCTAGAATCCAGCTAATACATCTGCTCTTTATTGAAAATCCCAACATCACACTTTCACACTGTGCTGCCTTAAACCCGGCTACTCTTCTTCCATGCCCCACAAGCTCTGTGTCAGAACACCATTGCCCTGAGGTCTTGGCCGAGGCACAGTCTCCTCGCCTAGACCTGCAGTCCACACCTCTGCCGTCGGCCCTCACTCTGTTTGTGGATGGCAGTTCCATCCCACATCCTTCCGGTCCCCGGACGGCCGCCTATGCTATAGTTACACATATTGATATCATTGAAACCCACTCCCTCCCTTTGGGAACCACCTCACAACAGGCCGAACTGGTAGCACTTACGCAAGCCCTAAAATGGGCTAAGGGCAAAGAAGTTAACATCTACACAGACTCCAAATACGCCTTTCTCATAGCCCACTCCCATTGTATGATCTGGAAAGAACGGGGTTTCCTCACCACTAGGGGCACCCCTGTCCTAAATGGAAAACTTATTGCCAACCTCATTCAAGCTGTCCAACTCCCTAGCAAGGTTGCAATTATCCACTGTAAGGGGCATCAAACCATTGCCTCCCCAGTGGCTAAGGACAATGCCTTGGCGGATAGGGTGGCAAAAGACACAGCAGAAAATCACCCACCCCCTGCCTGCCTCTATTTTCTGTCTAAATCATACCACCCGCGTTACTCCGACCTGGAAAAACAATCTCTACAAGACACCCCAGGAGTAACGTTCAAGGATGAATGGGCCTTCAAACACAACCTTCTCATCCTCCCAAAACAACAACAAACTCAGATAATTCAGGATATTCATAACTCTCTTCATATTGGGCCTAAGGCCCTGCTCCACTTCCTCAGTCCACTTCTAAATCCGGACGGCCTTTCTCAAACCATCCATAAGATCCATGCAGAATGTCTCACCTGTGCCAAAGTTAACCCTCAGGCGTCCTGTCATCCCCGCAAACAGCTCCACCAATTACGAGGGTTTCTCCCTGGACAAGACTGGCAAATTGACTTCACTCACATGCCAAAACATAAACAGTACAGATATCTGTTAACCATTGTTGATACCTTTTCAGGCTGGATTGAGGCCTACCCTACAGCGTCTGAGTCTGCAGGAACAGTAGCCACTCATCTTATTCAAGACATCATACCACGCTTTGGACTCCCGGCCACCATCCAGTCTCACAACGGCCCAGCCTTCATCTCCAAAGTTACTAATGCTGTTTCTACCTCCCTAGGAATCCAGTGGAAGTTACACACTGCCTATCACCCGCAGTCCTCCGGTAAGGTAGAACGGGCCAATGGCCTCATCAAGGAGCAGTTAACCAAACTCATGCTCAAGCTCCGCCAGTCTTGGGTAACTCTGCTCCCTGTTGCCCTTACCAGGTTGAGAGCAAGCCCTCGGGGTCCATCGCAGCTTAGCCCGTTTGAGCTGCTGTACGGCCACCCCTTTCTGCTCTCAACCCCACCACCTCCTGGTGCCACTGCCTTGGAAGGATACCTTCCTTATTTCACCCTCCTCCGAAGCCTTCTCCGCAAACAAGCTAACGCTTCTCTCCCCCAACCGACCCAATCATCCGATGGCACTCAAAAAATCTCCCCGGGTGATTCGGTCCTTATAAAATCTCTGACCCCAAAACCTCTAACCCCCAGGTGGGAAGGACCATACACAGTCATCCTTACCACCCCATCGGCCATCAGAATCACTGAAGTCCAGTCTTGGATTCACCTTTCGCGGGTTAAGAGGGTCCCAAATGGCTCCTCCCCACTGTGGAAGGCTGTTCCTACTGGCCCTCTGTCTATCAAACTTACCAAAATGTAATGGCAACACCCCATATGTCTGGAGGTTTTACCTATCTGAAAATTACACTAAAACCACCTTTATCTGTAATACTCCTCCTTACAGCCACAACCAGCTCTTGGCAACTGCCGATTGCTCCCCCAAAGGCTGCAATGCTCCCATTTACCTAAATTTCACCAAATTTAACAACGTTCCCTCTGTCTCATGGGGATGGGCTCCTGCTTTGCCCCTTCTTTGCTTCAACCATGAACAAACCGGACAGTGTAACACCACCTCCTGGAAATCTTGTATGGGCTGCACCTGGAGGTCCTGCAAATCACATATGGCAGGCGGCACGTACGGCTACAATCGAAACAACCCTAACCCTTTTATCATGACATACCAAGGGCTCTCACAAAGCATGTTCTCACTAAACATCTCAGATCCCAACCATACCCGATGGACTTCCCCTCAAAAGGCGGCGGTATACAACACCCCCGACACCGGTTACCCCTCCTCACACCTCTACATTTGGCGGGCACTTGTTCGTACGGCCCACCCAGTACACTCCACCATTACAAAGCAGGAACAAACCCTCAATGCCCAATTGCGGCCACACTCATCCCCGTTCTCCTGGCTTACCTTCCTAAGGGAGGGAATCAGGATTGCTAATGCCTCAGGGCTAACTGACCTTACTTCATGTTTCATGTGTGCCACACTGGGCCAAACCCCTTTTGTTGCTGTCCCCTATCCCAACACTCTCAACATTTCAGCCTCTACTTCTCCCTTTGCTCCTATCAAGGAGGTAAATCTCTACACTCCACCTGAGTCCACGCAATTACCAATATGTTACTCCTTAGGCCAAAATTTCACTAGCTGTAACAAAACTTTTCCAGTAACTACCAACTTAACTGCTCCACAAGGAACATTCTTTTGGTGTAACAGTACCTTAACAAAAACCCTCCACAAGGGCCAGCCACCAACCCTTTCGTGCCTCCCAGTAACCCTAGTCCCCCGACTAACTGTCTACTCACCAGCGGAATACCAAATGCTCCAAACGCCTCACCACCGTTCCCGAAGAGCCGCATTCCTGCCTTTAGCGGTAGGCCTATCTCTTGCCAGTTCGGCAGTAGCTGCTGGATTGGGAGGAGGAGCGCTAGCCCAAACCCACTGAGGAATAGCCCAACTTGCCTCTCAATTACAGACTGCCATTGAAAACCCTGCTGAATCCCTTGCATCCCTTCAAAGACAGATCACCTCTGTTGCACAGGTTGCGCTACAGAATCGAAGGGCCCTAGACCTGCTCACTGCTGGACAAGGAGGCACCTGCATCTTCTTGCAAGAAGAGTGCTGCTACTATATTAATGAATCTGGCCTGGTGGAAACCAGAATCGAAAATCTACAGAAAATCAAAACCAACCTACAAAATCAGAAGTTTTCAGCTGATGCCACGGCGTGGTGGTCTTCCTCCATGTATACTCTCTTATCCCCATTAATTGGGCCCCTGGTAATTGTCTGTTTACTTTTACTCATTGCGCCTTGTTTCTTACAGTTCCTACAGCGGCGCTTCCAAGAACTCACACGAGTCACCATCCATCAAATGATGCTCCAACCAGTGGCTAACTCCAGGCAGCCGGAAAGTTTCCCTCTCCAGCCAGCCTAAACTCCTACCCCTACCCTTCGCCACACCAAGCCAGCAGGAAGTAGCCAGAGGACTGTCACCACCCTTTTTCCTCTTTAAGGAGTTGGGAATGTCTGGTAGAGGAATTTCTGGCCCCATCCCCCAGCCTGATAAGGAAAGCCTTTCCCCCACAAGGAAGCCACATGGAAAGGGCTTAATTTCCTTATGTGACGCAGCACAATGACCCCGGCTGAAGAACTCCAGCACCCTTCCGCCTAGCAACCACCTAACCAATCACCACCTGCCCCTTCAGCTCCCGCCCAGCAGACTTCCTGCCTAGAACCTGGCCAATCACCATCTGCCCTATTAGCTCTCTCCTAACTTCCTGCCTACTAAACTTCCCGTCCGGCGAACTCCCCGCCCGGCAACTGGGACTGACGAATCGTCATCCGCCACCTCTGCTCTCCCACCACCCCAGGCCCTCTGCCCCTATAAAGCCAACCGAACAAAGAAAGCACGCGCGATTCCTCCCTGCCTGCCTGAATCGCCCGGAGATCCCAATAAAGTCGGTACTGGCCACCACGCGTCCTGCCTCTTGTCTACTGAGTGCCTACCTCCGTGGGTTGGGGTCCCACAACCGGGGGTCGCACAGGAATTGTACCAGCTCCTCTTTGTATGTCTGGTAGAATTCGGCTGTGAACCCATCTGGACCTGGGTTTTTGTTGGGTGGTAGGCTCTTCATCACTGCCTCAACTTCCGACCTTGTTATTGGTCTATTCAGGGTTTCAACTTCTTCCTGGTTTAGACTTGGAAGAAGGCAAGTGTCCAGGAATTTATCCATTTCTTCCAGGTTTACCAGTTTATGTGCATAGAGTTGTTTTTAATAATCTCTGATGATGGTTTGAATTTCTGTGGAATCTGTGGTGATATCCCCTTTATTGTTTTTAATTGCATCTATTTGGTTATTCTCTCTTTTCTTTTTTATTAATCTGGCTAGTGGTCTGTCTATTTTGTTGATCTTTTCAAAAAACCAGCTCTTGGATTTATTGACCTTTTGAAGGGTTTTTTGTGTCTCTATCTCCTTCAGTTCTGCTCTGATTTAGTTATTTCTTGTCTTCTGCTAGGTTTTGAGTTTTTTTGATCTTGCTCCTCTAGCTCTTTCAATTTTGATGATAGGATGTCAATTTTAGATCTCTCCTTGCTTCTCATGTGGGCACTTATTGCTATATATTTTCCTCTAGAGACTGCTTTAAATGTGTCCCAGAGATTCTGGTATGTTGTCTTCATTCTCGTTGGTTTCGAAGAACATCTTTATTTCTGCCTTCATTTCATTGTTTATCCAGTCAACATTCAAGAGCCAGTTGTTCAGTTTCCATGAAGCTATGCGGTTCTGAGTTAGTTTCTGAGTTTGGAGCTCTAACTTGATTGCACTGTGGTCTGAGAGACTGTTATGATTTCCATTCTTTTGCATTTGCTGAGGAGTGACTTACTTCCAATTATGTGGTCCATTTTAGAGCAGGTTGATGTGGTGCAAGCATTTCTATACACCAACAACAGAGAAACAGAGAGCCAAATCATGAGTGAACTCCCATTTACAATTGCTACAAAGAGAATAAAATATGTAGGAATACAACTAATAAAAGATGTAAAAGATCTCTTCAAAGAGAACTACAAACCACTGCTCAGGGAAATAAGAAAGGACACAAACAGAAAAACATTCCATGCTCATTGTTAGGAAGAATCAATATTGAGAAAATGGCCATACTGCCCAAAGTAATTTATAGAATCAATACGATCCCCATCAAGCTAACATTGACCTTCTTCACAGATCTGGAAAAAAACACTTTAAACTTGATATGGAACCAAAAGAGAGCCCGCATAGCCAAGACAATTCTAAGCAAAAAGAAGAAAGCTGGAAGCATCACACTACCTGACTTCAAACTATATTACAAGGCTACAGTAATCAAAACAGCATGGTACTGGTATCAAAACAGAGATATAGACCAATGGAACAGAACAGAGGCCTCGTAAGCAATGCCACACATCTACAATTATATGACCTCTGGCAAACTGGACAAAAACAAGCAATGAGGAAAGAATTCCCTGTTTAATAAATGGTGTTGAGAAAACTGGCTACCCATGTGCAGAAAGCTGAAACTGGACCCCTTACTTACACCTTATACAAAAATTAACTCTAGATGGATTAAAGATCTAAATGTAAGACCTAACATCATAAAAACCATAGAAGAAAACCTAGGCAACATCATCCAGGATATAGGCACAAGCAAGGACTTCATGACTAAAACACCAAAAGCAATGGCAACAAAAGCCAAAATAGACAAATGGGATCTAATTAAACTACAGAGTTTCTGTACAGCATAAGAAACAATTATTAGAGTGAACCAGCAACCAACAGAATTGGAAAAAGTTTTTGCAATCTACCCATCTGACAAAGGACTAATAACCAGAATCTACAAAGAACTAAAGCAAATTTACAAGAAAAAAAAAAAAAACAAACCCATTCGAAAGTGGGTAAAGGATATGAACAGACACTTTTCGAAAGAAGACATGTATGAGGCCAACAAAGATATGAAAAAATGCTCATTATCACTGGTCATTAGAGAAATGCAAATCAAAACTACATTGAGTTACCATCTCATGCCAGTTAGAATGGTGATCATTATAACATCTGGAGACAACAGATGCTGGAAAGGATGTGGAGAAATAGGAACACTTTTACACTGTTGGTGGGAATGTAAATTAGTTCAACCATCATGGAAGACAGTGGGGATTCCTCAAGGACCTAGAAACAGAAATTCCATTTGACCCAGCAATCCCATTACTGGGTATATATCCAAAGGATTAGAAATCGTTCTACTATAAGGACACATGCACACGAATGTTCACTGCAGCACTGTTTATGATAGCAAAGACCTGGAATCAACACAAATGCCCATCAAAGATAGACTGGACAAAGAAAATGTGGCACATATACACCATGGAATACTATGCAGCCATAAAAAATGATGAGTTCTTGTCTTTGGAGACACATGGAAGAATCTAGAAACCATCATTCTCAGCAAACTGACACAAGAACCAAACACTACATGTCTTCATTCATAGGTGAGTGATGAACAATGATAACACTTGGGCACAGAGAAATGAAAAACACTTACTGGGCTAGGTGTGGAGGGGAGGGGAGCAGAGGGACAGCAGGGGGCAGGATGGATGTGGAGGGATAACACCGGGAGAAATGCCTGATGTAGGTGACAAGGGTAGGGGGGGATGTAGCATGTATGTACTTATGCAACAATCCTGCTGGCACATATACACCATGGAAAACTATGTAGCCATAAAAAAGGATGGGTTCATGTCCTTTTCAGGGACATGGATGAAGCTGGAAAGCACTGTTCTCTTCAAACTGGTTCAAGAACAGAAAACCAAACACCACATGTTCTGACTCATAATTTGGTGTTGAACAATGAGAACACGTGGGTACAGGGAGGGGAACATCACACACTGGGGCCTGTTGGGGGTTAGGGGACTAGGGGAGAGATATCAGGGGGTGGGGACATTGGGGAGGGATAACAACAGGAGAAATACCTGATGCAGATGACGGTGGAGAATGGATGCAGCGAACAACCATGGCATATGTATACCTATATAACAATCCTGCACGATCTGCACATGTACCTCAGAACTTAAAGTAATTACATATATAAAATTTTTTAAATAGATCTTTGTTTTAATGTTAATGCTGGTCAGCTAGGCCTGAATTCCAAAGGGAG
Source organism: Plecturocebus donacophilus (assembly GCA_004027715.1). Lineage (NCBI taxonomy): Eukaryota > Metazoa > Chordata > Mammalia > Primates > Pitheciidae > Plecturocebus > Plecturocebus donacophilus. Next base: position 10,149 of record PVKP010042546.1, read on the forward strand.
GAGGGTATAATGAGGAGTGTCCAACCCCCTCTTTACTGTACAGATTTCAATGATTTAATCATGGCACAATGTAAATGTATGTTACAATGTCACATTGTACCCCATAAGTATACACAGTTGGTTATTGTCAATTGAAAATAAACAAATGAAGTTTATCAAAAAATAAAAAAGAAGAAAATAGAAATTATAAAACTGAAAAAAAAATTGACTTGAAGATGGCTGAATAGGAAGAGCTCTGTTCAGCAGCTCTCAGCAAGATCAATGCAAACTGTGGTGATTTCTGCATTTCCAACTGAGGTACCCAGCCCATATCATTGGGACTGGTTAGACAGTGGCTGCAGCCCATGGAGGGCAAGCCAAAGCAGGATGTGGCATTTCCTCACCCAGAAAGCACAAGGGTTGGGGAACTCCCTCCCCTAGAAAAGGGAAGCAGTGCGGGACTGTGCCATGAGGAACAGTGCACTCTGGCCAGATACTATGCTTTTACCATGGTCTTCCAACCTGCAGTCCAGGAGAGTCCCTCCAGTGCCTATGCCACGAGGGCCCTGGGTTTCAAGCACAAAACTGGGTGGCCACTGGGGCAGACATTGAGCTAGCTGCAGGAGTTTTTCTTCATACCCTAGTGGCACCTGGAATGCCAGTGAATCAGAAACATTCATTCCCCTGGAAAGGGGGCTGAAGCCAGGGAGCCACGTGGTCTAACTCAGTGGGTCCCATCCCCATGGAGCCCAGCAAGCTAAGATCCACTGGCTTGAAATTCTTGCTGCCAGTACAGAAGTCTGAAGTTGATCTGGATGCTCAGGCTTGTTAAGGGGAGGGGAGTCTGCCATTACTGAGGATTAAGTAGGCAGTTTTCCCCTCACAGTGTAAGCAAAGCCACCAGGAAGTTCAAACTGGGTGAAGCCCACCGCAGCTCCTCAAAGCCTCTGTGGCCAGACTGCCTCTCTAGATTCCTCCTCTCTGGGCAGGGCATCTCTGAAAGAAAGTCAGCAGCCCCAGTCAGGGGCTTATAGATAAAACTCCCATCTCCCTGGGACAGAGTACCTGAGGGAAAGGGTAGCTGTGGGCACAGCTTCAGCAGACTTAAATGTTCCTGTCTGCTGGCTCTGAAGAAAAGAGTGGATCTCTCAGCATAGCACTCAAGTTCTGCTAAGGGACAGACTGTCTCCTCAAGTGGGTCCCTGAACTGGGAGACACTGCCCCCCAGGGGTTGAAAGACACCTCATACAGGAGAGCTCTGGCTGGCATCTGGCAAGTGCTCCTGTGGGATGGAACTTCCAGAAAAAGGAGCAGGCAGCAATCTTTGCTGTCCTACAGCCTCCACTGGTGATACCCAGCCAAACAGGGTCTGGAGTGGACCTCCAGCAAACTCCAGCAGACCTGCAGCAGAGGTGCCTAATTGTCAGAAGGAAAACTAACAAACAGAAAGGAATAGCATCAATATCAACAAAAAAGAACGTCCACACAAAAACCCCATCTGAAGGTCACCAACATAGAAGACCAAAGGTAGATAAATCCATGAAGATTTACATTGTGCTGGCAAAAAACCAGCACAAAAAGGCTGAAAATTCCAAAAACCAGAATGCTTCTTCTCCTCCAAAGGATCACAACTCCTTTTCACCAAGGGAACAAAACTGGATGGAGAATGAGTGACAAATTGACAGAAATAAGCTTCAGAAGGTGAGTAATTACAAACTCCTCTGAGTTAAAGGAGCATCTTCTAACCCAATACAAGGAAGTTAAGAACCTTGAAAAAAACGTTAGAGGAATTGTTAACCAGAATAACCAGTTTAGAGAAGAATATAAATGACCTGATGGAGCTGAAAAACACAGCATGAGAACTTCATAAAGCATACACAAGTATCAATAGTCGAATTGATCAAGCAGAAGCAAGGATATCAGAGACTGAAGATCAACTTAAATAAAGCATGAAGACAAGATTAGAGAAAAAAGAATGAAAAGGAATGAGCAAAGCCTCCAAAAAATATGGGACTATGTGAAAAAGACAAAAACTATGTTTGATCGGTGTACCTGAAAGTGATGGGGAGAATGGAACCAAGTTGGAAAACACTCTTCAGGATATTATCCAGGAGAACTTCCCCAACCCAACAAGACAGGCCAACATTCCATTCAAACTCAAGAAATACAGAGAAAACCACAAAGATACTCCTCGAGAAGAGTTAACCCCAAGACACATAATCATCAGATTCACCAAGGTTGACATGAAAGAAAAAATGTTAAGGGCAGCCAGAGAGAAAGGTTGGGTTACCCACAAAGGGAAGCCCATTAGACTAACAGGGTATCTCTCTGCAGAAACCCTACAAGCCAGAAAAGAGATAGGGTCAATATTCAACTTTCTTAAAGAAAAGAATTTGCAACCCAGACTTTCATATCCAGTTATACTAAGCCTCATAAGCGAAAGAGAAATAAAATCCTTTACAGACAACAAAATGCTGAGAGATTTTGTCACCACCAGGCCTGCCTTACAAGAACTCCTGAAGGAAGCACTAAATATGGAAAGGAAAAACTGGCACCAGCCACTACAAAAACTTAACAAATCGTAAAGACCATTGACACTGTGAAGAAACTGCATCAACTAAGGGGCAAAACAACCAGCTAGCATCATAATGACAGAATCAAATCCACATGTCACAATATTAACCTTAAATGTAAATAGGCTAAATACCCCAATTAAAATATACAGATTGGCAAACTGAATAAAAAGTCAAGACCCATCAGTGCACTGTATTCAGGAGACCTACTCAAGTGCAAAGACACACATAGGCTCAAAATAAAGAAATGAAGGAATATTTAACAAGCAAAAAAAAAAAGCAGAGGTTGCAATCCTAGTCTCTGAAAAAAGAGACTTTAAAACAACAAAGATAAAAAAAAAAAAAGAAGGGCATTACATAATGGTAAAAAGATCAAAGCAACTAGAAGAGCTGACTATCCTAAATCTATATGCACCCATTACAGGAGCATCCAGATTCATAAAGCTAGTTCTTAGAGACCTAAAAAGAGACGTAGACACCCACACACTAATAGTGGGAGATTTTAACACCCCACTGTCAATATTAGACACATTATCAAGACAGAAAATTAACAACAATATTCAGGATTTGAACTCAGCTCTAGAACAAGGAGACCTAATATACATCTACAGAACTCTAACCCCCAAATCCACAGAATATACATTCTTCTCAGCACCACATCTCACTTATTCTAAAATTGACGACATAATTGGAAGTAAAATACTCCTCAGAAAATGCAAAATAACAGAAATCATAACAAACAATCTCTCAGACCACAGGGCAATCAAATTAGAACTCAGGATTAAGAAACTCCCTCGAAACCACACAACTATATGAAAACTGAAAAACCTGCTCCTGAATGACTACTGGGAAAATAACAAAATTAAGGCAGAAATAAAGAAGTTCTTTGAAACCAGTGAGAACAACAACACAACCTACCAGAATCTCTGGGAAACAGCTAAAGCAGTGTTTGGAGGGAAACATATCTAAGAACAGAGAAAAAGAAAATAAAGACTAATAAAAATGAAAGAGACTAAAGAACCTGTGAGACAATAAAATAGATGCAACATTTATATCATCAGTGTCCCAGTGGGAGAAGAAAAAGAAAGTGGGGGCAAAGATATGATGCTAAAAAGACACAAACTGAAAGATTCAAAAAGTTTAATAAAACCCAAGTAGTATAAACACAAATAAATGCACACCGAAACACACCATAACTATGCTTCTGAAAAGTAAAATTGAAAAAAATTTGAAAGCACTCAGTGGAAAATGACACATTACTCATTTGAATTTGAATGAGTATCAATTTCTGATCTGAAATCATGGAGACCTGAGGGAAGTGGCACAACATTTTTCAAGTACTGAAGAAGGAACTATCAACCACAAATTATACGTTTGGTGAAATCAATATTTAGGAGTGAAAAGGAAACAAAAACATTTTCAGACAAAGAATAATGAAAATAGTTTTTTGCCAATAGACTTATCTTTCATGAATGGCTTTAAAAATTCTTCAAAAAGAAGCAAATAATTTAAAAAAATGGAGCATTGGATAGAAAGATGAAATGAGCACAGGTCTGAATGTAAATTGTCTAAATGCACCAATCAAAAGACAGGAATTGACAGAGACATTAAAAAATATATGACTCAGCCAGATGAGTGGCACATGACTATGGTCCCAGCTATTCAGGAGGTTGAGGCAGAGTGATCACTTGAGGCCAGGAGTTTGAGAGCAGCCTGGGCAACAAAGCAAGACTCTACCTTTAAAATAAATAAATAAAATATTTTAAAAGAACATAAGTAGGATGAAAGTAAAAAGATAAAAATAGAAAAACATGTATCATGCAACAGATAATAAAACAAGCAAAACACAGAAATTGCTATATTAATATCAAATAAAGTCAACAGAAGAGCAAAGAAAATTACTAGAAACAAAGAGGGATATAGCAAACATAAAAGGATCAATCTACCAGGGAATCATAATGCTAAATGGGTACACACTAAATAACAGAGTTTTGAAATACATGAAGCTAAAACTGATAAAGCTGAAAGAATAAATAGGCAAATCCGAAATTATAGGTGGGAACTTCATCACTGCCCTCTCAGCAACTCATAGAAATGCTAGACATAATATTAGCAATACAGAAGATATGAATAGCACAATCAACCAACAGGATAGAATCAGTATATATACAATGCTTTCCTCAACAACAGCAAAATACACTTTTTTTTTTCAAGAGCAACGTAAGATTTATAAATACAGACCATATCCTGGGCCATGAAAGAAACTTCAACATACTGAAAAGAACTGAAATCATACAATGTGTTCTCTGACAAACGGGTTTCCGTAGTGTAGTGGTTATCACGTTCGCCTCACACAATGTGTTCTCTGACAATCATGGAATCAAACTGGAAATCAGTATCAGAAAGATAAAATGGAAAGGTCTAAACACATGACACTTAAACAACTAACTTTTAAATAAGCCATGGGTTAAAGAGGAAGTCTCAAAGGAAATCAAAGAAAACACTGCACTGAATAAAATGAGAATAGGACATATCAGTTTTGTGAAATGAAGCTAAAGCAATACTGAGAAAGAAATTTAGAGCAGTTAATGCTCACATTAGGATGAGGAAAGGGAGGGAGGGAGAAAAGGGTTGAAAAACTATTGGGTACTATGGCTCATCGAACTCACCTGCAGTTCTCTGGGTTCCTGTGGCTTTCTTCATTGTCAGAGCCAGGCCTACGTGCCAGCAACCATGTCGAAGAGACCAGCAGTTGGAATTGATCTTGGCACCACCTACTCTTGTGTGGGTGTTTTCCAGCATGGAAAAGTAGATAACTGCCAATGATCAGGGAAACTGAACCACTCCAAGCTATGTTGCCTTTAAAGACACTGAATAATTGATCAGTGATGCCACAAAGAACCAAGTTGCAATGAACACCATCAACATGGTTTTTGATGCCAAATGTCTGACTGGACACAGATTTGATGATGCTGTTGTCCAGTCTGATATGAAGCATTGGTGCTTCATGGTGATGAATGATGCTGGCAGGCCTAAGGTCCAAGTAGAATACAAGAGAGAGACTAAAAGCTTCTATCCAGAGGAGGTATCCTCTGTGGTTCTGACAAAGATGAAGGAAATTGCAGAAGCCTACCTTGGGAAGACTGTTACCAATGCTGTGGTCACAGTGTCAGCTTATTTGAATGACTCTCAGCATCAGGCTACCAAAGATGCTGGAACTACTGCTGGTCTCAATGTACTTAGAATTATTAATGAGACAACTGCTGCTACTATTGCTTATGGCTTAGACAAAAAGTTTGGAGCTGAAAGAAACATGCTGACCTCTGACCTGGGAGGTAGCACCTTTGATGTGTCAATCCTCACTATTGAGAACAGAATCTTTGAGATCAAATCTACAGCCAGAGACACCCACTTGGGTGGAGAAGGTTTTGACAACCGAATGGTCAACCATTTTATTGCTGAGTTCAAGTGCAAGCATAAGAAGGACATCAGTGAGAACAAGAGAGCTATAAGACACCTCCGTACTGCTTGTGAATGCGCTAAGCATACTCTCTCTTCCAGCACCCAGGACCGTAGTGAGATCGATTCTCTCTATGAAGAAATTGACTTCTATACTTCCATTACCCATCCTCTATTTGAAGAACTGAATGAATGCTGACCTGTTCCATGGCACCCTGGACTCCATAGAGAAAGCCCTTTGAGATGCCAAACTAGACACATAACAAATTCACCTAGTTGGTGGTTCTACTCATATCCCCAAGATTCAGAAGTTTCTCCAAGACTTCTTCAATGGAAAAGAACTGAATAAGAGCATCAACCCTGATGAAGCTGTTGCTTATGGTGCAGCTGTCCAGGCAGCCATCCTGTCTCGGGACAAGTCTGAAAATGTTCAAGATTTGATGCTCTTGGATGTCACTCCTCTTTCCGTTGGTGCTGAAACTGCTGGTGGAGTCATGACCATCCACATGAAGTGTAATACTACCATTCCAACCAAGCAGACACAGACCTTCACTATCTATTCTGACAACCAGCCTGGTGTGCTTATTCAGGTTTATGAAGGTGAGTGTGCCATGACCAAGGATGACAACCTGCTTGGCAAGTTTGAACTCACAGGCATACCTCCTGCACCCCGAGGTGTTCCTCAGATTGAAGTCACTTTTGACATTGTTGCCATTGGCATTAATGTCTCTGCTGTGGATAAGAGTACAGGAAAAGAGAACAAGATTACTATCACTAATGACAAGGGCCATTTGAACAAAAAAGATATTGAACATATGGTCCAGGAAGCTGAGAAGAACAAAGCGGAAGATGAGAAGCAGAGGGACAAAGTGTCATCTAAGAATTCACTTGAGTCCTATGAATTCAACATGAAAGTAACTGTCGAAGATGGGAAACTTAAAGGCAAGATTAATGATGAGGACAAACAAGATTCAGGACACGTGTAATGAAATTATCAGCTGGCTCGATAAGAATCAGACTGCCAAGAAGACAGAATGTGAACATCAGCAGAAAGAGCTGGAGAAAGTCTGCAACCTCATCATCACCAAGCTGTGCCAGAGTGCAGTTTGGTGATAATGCATGTAGGAGGCATGCCAGGAGGGATGCCTCGGGGATTCCCTGGTGGTGGAGATCCTCCCTCTGGTGGTGCTTCCTCAGGGCCCACTATTGAAGAGGTTGATTAAGCCAACCCAAGTATAGATGTAGCACTCTTCCACACATGTAAAACACGGAAGGACATAAATTTGCAGCAAATTCTGTGGCACTTTTTAAAAGTTCAGCTGCTTTGGAAGTTACTGGGCATTCCCAATACTTGAATATGGAATATAAGCACAGGGGAAGGAAATAACATTGCACTTTATAAACACTGTATTGTAAGTGGAAAATGCAATGTCTTAAATAAAACCATTTAAAATTGTCAAAAAGAAGCCAATTGCAACAGCACATCAAAAAGCTTATCCACCATGATCAAGTAGGATTCATCCCGGGGATGCAAGGCTGGTTGAACATATGCAAGTCTATAAATGTAATTCACCACATAAACAGAACCAGAGACAAAAACCACATAATTATCTCAACTGATGCACAGAAGGACTTTGACAAAATTCAACAGCCGTTTATGCTAAAAACCCTCAATAAACTAGGTATTGACGGAACGTATCTCAAAATAATAAAAGCTATTTACGACAAACCAACAGCCAGTATCATACTGAATGGGCAAAAATTGGAAGCATTCCCTTTGAAATCCGGCACTAGACAAGGATGCCCTCTCTCACCACTCCTATTCAATATA
>PVKP010042547.1:0-17985 GCA_004027715.1 Plecturocebus donacophilus
AAAAGTATGCTTTCTGATAAAATAAAGAGGAGGAAATTGCATCCCAGAATATGATGTTAGGGACCTGCATCTGAAGTAAAAGTAAATTTGTCCATTGGAACCCACGAGAAGATCCCACCTCAGAATCAGCTAATGTTTTAGAAGGTGGGATTGACTGAACATCTATGAGAAACTGCTTCAGCCACATTTTGTGCTCAGAACATCAACCCAAGAAGTATCTACATCTAGGCAAAAAAAAAAAGCAAATGTCTCTTCTATAAATTAATTTTCTGAAGATGGAGGTATCTCTCTGACTTTTGAATCAGAATTGTCACCCCAGATTCATATGTTGGGCCTATCGATAGAAGGCTGTCAACCTATCCTCCTATCCAAAATAGAACCTGACAGTGAACGTAATTTGCTCAAGAATACAGGAATCCTTATCATTCTTCTACTCAACTGTCCTTATCAGGAAACAGAGAGCAGAAGAAGAAATATTTAGAAAAAATAATCCTGTTCCTCAACTTTCAACATAAATGAATAACTAGTATATTTAAAAATGGAGCAGTTAAAAAGAAAAAGCCAAAAATAAACAGATAATTGATCTCAGAAAAATAAGAATAATACAGAGAACAAAAAAGGACTATTTCCAAATCCTTAATGGATTTTTCATAAAAATTCAAGAAAATATTGCACTTGTTTTTTGGTTTTTGTTTTGCTTTGTTTTGAGACAGGGTTTCATTCATGCTGGAGTGCAGTGTCACAATCCTGGCTCACTGCAACATCTGCCTACCAGGCTCAAGCAATCCTCCTATTTCAGCCTCCTGAGTAGCTGGGAGTACAGGTGCCTGCCACCATGCCCAGCTAATTTTTGTATTTTTAGTAGAGACAGGGTTTGTCCATCTTGGCCAGGTTGTTCTCGAAGTCCTGAGCTTAGGCAATCTGCCCACCTTGGCCTCTCAAAGTGCTGAGATTCCAGGGGTAAGCCACCACACCTAGCCAAAATATTGCACTTATAAAAATAACATGAAAAAGGAAAACATGAAAATAAAACAATTAAAATATATAAAACTGCTCAAATAATTTTAATTTAAGTAATTGTAGCTACAAATTCTGTCAAACTGTTTCTCCATTCCCAGGGCTCTCCCATCAGCAACTGTTTCACCCTTTATCATTGTGGAGAAACTCTGGGTGTTCTAGTTCAGAACACCATGAAAAACTCTATTTCATTACATGTCAACTCATGGCAACCCACTGGCTCAAAGGCAGACTCATAAAATGCAGTTAACCACATCCTTTTAATTGTTATCAATTCATTTTAAGAATTCCATTTTTGTTACATGACTGCTGTTGTGATTTCATCTTTTATTTATTTAAATATTTCATATATAATATTTTCCATATGCTGATCCTAACATGTCTAATATCTAAAGTACCTTCAGGTCTAAATTTGTTGCTAAAGTTTTCTGTTTATTGTCATTAACAGCAGCTTGCCTCCTCCGGTGATTGCTGATCATTCTGAGTTCTCTGACACTGAAAATGTTTTGGACTTTTGAAGAACTAGAGTTGAGTTGAGATGTTTTTTTCTGTATCTGCACATAGCTAGAGGTTGCCATAACCCTGGCAATCCCAGTCACCCTCTAGAGTGGACAAGAAAGCTTCAGGCTCAGATCATCCACTCATAACTGGTCTATTTCCAGATGCTAGTGTTTCTTTGAGCAACTAACCTGCCTCCCATTTCCCAGTGCATACTATTCTTAGCTCTGGACCTGTATACTTCATTTGATTGGTTGGTCGGTTGATCGTTTTTGGAGGTAACATTAGGAACGGTCATGAGAGAGGGAAATGTGATCTATGCAGGATGTATTGTTCATAGGAGAAGAGTGTTCCAGAGCCTCCAGTTTACCCTATTGTCAGAAGCAGATGTTTATTCAGCTCCATTCTTAGTATGTTCAACATTTCACATCCTAGATGTGCTGTCCCTTGTCCATATCATGTCATTTTGCTAAATGAAGTCATTCCCCTTCTCTGTCCCTAGTATCATTAACTCTAAGCCAAAAGGAAGTATGAAGAGGATTTCTCATCATACTGTAGGGCCATAAAAAGTATAACCTTTAATAAAATATAACATCAGCTTCTAAGGAATTAAGCACCTCTTTCTTCAACTTGAACTACCTTCTTATCTGGCTTGACATGTCACCAAATAGCACTATTCTTTCTGTTGCAAATCACCTTATCTTCTCTTTTCTTAATAATGCATAGATGCTCTCATCTTTCTAACAAATTATCCCATATGTGCTATTTTACCCTAAGAAAGTTCTTTCTTTTAGAAAAATTCTCCTACTCCTCTTTTTTGTTTTCCTCATTCACCCCTAGAAAAAAATATGTATAGTCAAATATGAAAGACAGCATTTATAATTTTTATCAAGTGAAAATAAACAGGACTTAAAGTTTTAAAAATTGATCACTCAGTGAACTAGTCAAAGATTATTTTTAAGATCTCTTTAGTTTTAAAATGCCTGCTATTTAGGAGATGGATATGAATATTAAGAAGTAAATCACCTAATTTGTTTGTAATTAAAAAGAAAAATAATCTAAGCAAACTGACACAAGAACAGAAAATCAAACACCACATGTTCTCACTCATAGGTGGGTGCTGAACAATGAGAACACATGGACACAGGGAGGGGAGCATCACACACTGAGGTCTGTCGGGGGGGAATAGAGGAGGGACAGGGGGGTGGAGAGTTGGGGATAGATAGCATGGGGAGAAATGCCAGATATAGGCGATGGGGAGGAAGGCAGCAAATCACACTACCATGTGTGTACCTATGCAACAATCCTGCATGTTCTTCACATGTACCCCAAAACCTAAAATGCAATAAAAAGAAAAATAATTGTCAGGTAGATTTTGAATTTCTTTTCATAAGCCTATACAACAATAACATGCTATGAAGAAACATGTAGAACTAGAACCCCAAAAAATCTGGGGAACAGATTCCAAAAAATCAGGAGACTGGGTTCCAGTGCCATCTGAGAAGTCGAAGAAAAGCTTAGAATATCTCATGAAAAGGCAAAAAAAAAAAAAAAAAAAAAAAGGTATACAGATTACATTCCAAGGATGCAGAGATTTACAGAGTAAGTTTTTGAGGTTACCTCAAATACCTTTTCTGTTACTCCCTCTTCGGTCACTACAAGTTTAGGCATATCTTCCTCTAAATAAACCACTCTTTTCCAAATATGATGAAGTTCCTCTACAAAGATTAAAAAGTCTTGGGACTCAAACTTTAGAGTCATTTTTATCATAATACAATGCAATACATTGCAATATTTTTGTATCACAAGTTTAACAATTCAAAAAATTTTAAAGAGTAAGAACAAACTTTTTAAAAAGACTTGTATAGCTCATAATGCATGTATTGTGACAAACAGGAATAATAGAGAACATAGGAAGATTTGTATAACTGTAAAACATGGTTATATTAATAACATGTATGATTAAAGCCAATGCACTCTTCCCAAAACAACTTTTTTTTCTAGACCATCTTCAGAATTATTTTGCTTAAAGTATATCACATACTTATTAATATTGTGTCTCAAAGCATGGGTTATATAAAGAAGGTGAGAACATACTAGTGAGATTCAACAGAGGAAATTAGATGAAAAATAATTCAGGGAGAGAGATCAATCACTAGTTTAAGAGTTCAGTTTATATGGCTGCCAGGTTAAATTCTACTCTATGCCTTATTTTGTATGTACAGTAGTTTTAGGCTGTAAAGCACTTTCACAAAATTGTTTCATTAAATAAATGCAAGTTAGTGGCATTTGTTTTGCTTCACTCCTTGTGTTACATACACTCCTTGTGTTATGAGCTTTGTTTTACCTGAACCTGAAATAACGTAAAGATCAATCTAATTTTTGTGAAATTATAATTAAATATTCTAGGAAGACAGGCCAGTGAAAATAAATGCTGAAATTAATTATACTTTAAAATGAAATGCCATTCTGATGCTGCTATTGACTCCTAAATCACTGTTCCCCAAACATCCAAGCTTCTCTAATTCCTTTTAACATTTTGACCTACCTTCATACAACCTGTGCTATAATTTACTTAACATTTTTATATTTTAATGCCTCATTATTTTAAGATATCTTTCTAATCCTCATGAAATCAAGATTTGGATGTACTTGTTATATTATTCTAATTCCCATAAAAAGTAAATGAGTAGCAATTACAATTAAAAAGAAGATTGTTCATGTGCCTTCCTATAAAATTATTTTCACATTTTACCAGTGGTATGGCTATATCACCTTGGGAAATAATATTTTAACTTTATCTTTTGTATGCTGTACATTTTATGTTGTATTTTCTTAAACAATTCTGGGTATATGAATACTTATTAAAGAGAAGTCATGAATGAATATAAATATACGGTTAAAGGGCAGAGGTTAACCACATGCTTTGTCTTTAAGCATAATTATATAGAAATAGCTGTCAGAGATTTATAAACATCCAAAATGTCCAAGAAGAAAAGAAAATGGACTAACAGTGCTGTTTTTGGGGGCGGGGTAGGGTCACATTTATGTTGAATATTCAATTCCATACAACTTTCAGACTGATAAAGCATGTGTCCTTTTCAGTTCAGATTTACAGTGGATCTATTCACATTTTTTCAGTGAAGATACAATTTCAAATCTCAGCTTATCCTTAAAGAAAAATGACATTGTTCCTTTAGTTCCATTGGTTTATTAGACTGATACCTCCTGACTAGATAAATCAAATAATAAAAGACCACAAGAAAAAGATCTGTGACATAAGGAATTTCCCAGGCTCTGTTTATTACCTAAAATATTTTGGCTAACAAAGCTGAATAGATTCCCTAGTTCCTTAGGTTAGTTTCAAAAGCCATAAAGATACCAAGAGAAAAATATGTGCACATATGACAGATGATCTTAATGTTTATATGAGCTATAGTATTTAATAACTTAAGCAAAGACTTATGAATGATAAAGGTAATCAAAAAAGAAATGCTGAAATCATCCAATACATATTTTTTTCTTTTAGAATAACAGCTGTTAGAAAATACTCTTAAAAGAGAAGTATTACTTATAAAGTATAAAAGCATAGATGAAAAAGATTAACGTATTATTCATTATACCATTTTACATATTACATATTATTTCACATTTAATTCAACTTTTCTTCAACAAAAATTTTCACTGAAAGTTCTCAAAATAGGACACCATTTGATCAAATTTTAAGATTATTTAAATTAACATGTATGTTTTACCTTATTGTGCCAAGACTTAGGAAATAGTTTTAATATCTTTCAAGTCAAAACCAAAATACAAATATTAAATGTTACTGATACAAAAAAAAACAGAAAATGAAATATGTAAAAGATATCATGAAGGATGTCAGCAAGATAGTAGATTAGGAGGTTCCCCACTCATATCCTCCAGAGCAATAATAATCTCACAGTCATCCCCAGATAAAAATGCCTTTGTGAGAGCTTGGGATTCAAGTAAGAGGTGAAACCTCCATGGAACTCAAGACCTAGGAAGACCATTTTCAGAGAATAGACTGGTGCCTAGGTACAAGATGAACAGTGATCATAATTCAACCAGAACAAACACATCCTTGTGGGTTCAGCTATAGCACAATTGGCTTTGGCCCTGATATAAGAACCATCCGCCAAAAGACTCAGAAGGAGTCATGCCCATTCATGCCTCAGATGACATGCCCACCAACTTCGGTCCTGGCTCTGGACCCTAAAATGGCCCTAAAACTTGACTCTAGCTCCTTATAGCTGTAGTCAGAGAGCAGTACTGTGTGACAGGAACCCAGAAGATGACATAACCATCTGTGTTTTTGGGGAAGGCTTAAACCTCAGTCCTACATCAGATCTAGTAATGGCCCTAAAACTCAGCTCTCTGCCCTCTCAGCTGCAGTCTGAGAGCAGCCTTGCCCAATAGTGACCTTAAGAGAGAAATGCTCATCTTTGCCCCTGCAAGACAGGCTTGCTGACTCTGGTCCCACCATGGATCTTGAAATGGCCCTGCAAATCACCTTCATCCCTTATCAGCTGAGGTCTGAGGCAAACCCTGACCACCTAAGACCCACTGGGAGACACATCTATCTGTGAATCCAGAGGCAACTCTACAGACCTTGTTCTTGGCTGTGGACGTTAAAGCAGCCCATGACTTTATTTCTTCTCCTCTAAGCCATGGTCTAGAACCAGTAGGGTCTGCCTAGGGACCCACTCAGTGACCCAGAAAAAGCCCTCCCAGGGATCAAGAGACAGCCACCTTCATCTGTGCACTTGGTAATAAGCCTAACATCTGTGGACCTTAAATCAGACACTTATTCAAGTATCAGACTTACTAAACAAGGTGTTAAGGGATGTCCAATATACCCAGGGACCAGAGAGAGTGTACACCTGCTAACAAGAACTGCTAACAGGTTAGCCAACCACGGCCTGTTAATCCAACAGCAGCCACATGACCCATCTCTAACTCCACTTCATTGTATTATCAGAGGAAGTCCCATCAGCCAGGGGACCCAAAAGTAGAAGGTCTTTACCTCCTGAAACCAGTCTATAAAACCTGAAAGAGGTGATTACTCCTTCAAACACACAGACATCAGTGAAAGTCTAAATGGATAACAAAGAATCAAGGAATCCTTACAACACCAAAGGAAACTAATGAAGCTCCAATAATTGGCCATAAAGAAATGAAGGTCTGCAAATTGCCTAAAAAATAATTCAAAATTACCATCTTATAGAAGCTCAATGACACGCAGACAAACACAGATGACAAAACTGAGCATTTCAGTAAAAGGGATTAACAGCATGCTCAATCCTGCCAAAGGAAGAATCAGTGAACTCAAAGTAAGACCACATGAAATTAGTCATTTAGAAGAACAAAAAGGAAAAAAAATACTGAAAGAGAATGAAGAAAATCCTTAAGACCTATAGGACATTATCAAGTGTACAAATATTCAAACTATGGAAGTTCCAGAAGGAGAAAGAGGAGGTAAGGTGGGCAGAAAGCAGATTTAAAGGTACAATGGCTGAAAACTACCCAAATATTTGGAGAGAGATAGGCATCCAGATTCATGAATATCAAAGGACTTCAAGAAAAACTGATTCAAAGAATAATACTCTAATCACATTGTAAGTAAATTGCCAAAAGTCAAAGACAAAGAATCTTCAAAGCAGCAATAGAAATGAGACTTGTCCCACATAGGGGTACTTCCACATCTTGCCACACATTACTAAAACCCCATTTAACACAATTATTTTAACCCAGTACATCTACTTTTCACCAAAAAAATTATAAGACATACTAACAGGTTAAAAAACATACTTTGAAGAGACTAAACAAACAACAAAACAAGTGTCTAGTATGATAGAAATGTTGCAATTATCTTAGCACAAAGTTTTTGAGCCATGATTATATGCTAAGGGCTTTAACAAAAAAAGCAGACAACATGCAAGAACAGATGGATAATATAAGCTAAGAGATGGAAATTCTAAGAAAGACAAAAAATACTAGAGATAAAAAAACATTATAACAGAAACGTAGAATGCCTATGATGGGCTTATTGGTAGACTGAACAGAGCTGAGGCAAGAACTCTGTGCTTGAGGATATAACAATGGTTACTTCTAAAAATGAAATGCAAAGAGAAAAAAACACTAAAACAAAATAAACAAAAAAGAGCAACAACAAAAATAAAAACTATTTATAAAAAGTATGGGACAATAATAAATGGTGAAACATATATGTCCTGAGAAAACCAGATGGAAAAAGAAAGAAAAAAATAGAGAAGGGAAGGGAAGTGAAAAGGGAAGGAGGAAGAAAGAAAAGAAAAGAGAAAAGAAGGAGGGAAGGTGGGAAGGAGGGAAGAAAGGAAGGAAGGAAGTGAGGGAGGGAGGGAGGGGAAGAAACAGAAGCATCATTTGAAGCAATTGTCAACCTAAATAACAAACAGAGAATGTCTCTTTAAAACAAAATTATATTTGTTTGGGAATAAAGCATTCCAATGGGAATGAGGACCATAGTAAACTCTGAATATTCAGGAAAGTTAAGAAAGACAAAGGTTTTTAAAGAAAAAGTGAGAAAAATCACATAATTCTTTTGAGATAATTATCCGTGGTGACAAAGATAAATAACAAGGATGATGCCATTTGAGGCTGAACAGGCAATTGCTGTGAAGATGTCCTCACAGTATTTTTTGTGTAACGGTGTGATGGCCTTTGTGTATGGTTATGGTTTTTGCAGTCTTTTGTGATAGTTCCTGTTGTCACACATTTTGCATGAGAACCTTCCTTTCATTGCATTCCATAGCTCAATTTGTCAGAATATTTCTAATTACAAGTGACTCCATTTTGATTCTGACAGCTTTCATATTTTCCCCTTTTGATTAAGATCCTTCTCCAAAAGCATCACTAATCAATTGTCCTTTAGCTAGGTTTTAATTGTTCCTCAGTCCTGGAATAAACCTGTCTGGGACTGAGCTCATCTTGGAGAAAGTCATTGGCAACTAGAAGTCAGTGTCAAAACAATTTTGGCCACTTTTGAGCAATAAGACAGGTTTGAAGGGAGTAGCGACAGGTTAAGTCTACCTGTAGTTCATTATAAAGTTCAATTTGATCTGTTCCGTAGTCTCTTGCTATCATCCCAAAGTGCTGGGGCAGCATTACTCTGTTAAACATTATACTTCTGCAAAAAAATTAATAAGTAACTAATAGAAAGTTTTTTAAAAAGTAAAATTAATAGTAATATGAAAATCCCAGTTTGCATAATAGTTTTGAGCTATGAACTGAGACTTAAAGAAACCAAATGAAATAAATTCAAATGACCATATGAAATTAGGTGAGATCTGTTGTAACTAAGAGGCCTGTTTTCTTATTTTTTCTATATGAGTCTCAACTTTTCCAGAGGAATTTATCCATATACACATGGAGTATTAGGACAGACATTTTCTTATTTAATCAATAAATACTAAAAGACCTCTTATGTCATGTTCTGTCAAGTTACTAGCAGAAGCCATTTATTTTAAAATTTCAAATATGCAATCACTTTATCAAATAAAAATTTAAGCATAAGAAAAAAAATTTAGGAAAGGCAAAGGCCTCATTATGATGAATCTTATTCCATCATGCTGAGAAAAGCTACCTAAAACTTCTGAGTTGCAGTTTGAGCATCTCTGTTTATGGTATTAGGCAGTTTGGTGAACTCTTTGTGTAGCCCACTCATTAAGCAAAAGACTTGTCCCTTAAAACTTACCTAGTTTCTGCTTATTGGGCTTTTGGAACAGAGCAGTTTTTGTTATTAGTTTGAGAGGTTTTGCAAATTTTGGAGGAAATTTGGACAATTCAGAATCTAGTGAAGTCTATAGGTAGATAATAGAACTTAAAAATAATGCACTGAGCTATATTCTAATAACAAGTGTTTTGCAGATTTTCTTTTGAAACAACTTCTCTCTATAGTCGTCCAGAATTTTACCAAAGTTAGAGAAAGACAAATTTGTTTGTCAAATAAGTTTAGTTTTATCAAACGTTGCCTACGAGAATGGTGACTTGACCACATAGAAACCCCAGATTTACAAATCCTTTGAGCCTAGGTAGCCAAATCAAGGCAAACATTAAGTTTTACCTTCTTAGGGCCAAGAATTTATATCTGTTTTAAATGGTAACAAGCACACTAGTGATGTTTAATTAGCCATCCTGTAGTCACCATTGAGAGTATTTATTTTTGCTCTCAAAGGATTTTGAGAAACAAGCAGAGAAACATAGCCAAACCATTTACAGATGTGCATAACCAATTCAGAATGAAACCAAAATCAGAGTGCTTATGAAATTTTAGCCTAGGTGTGCAGAGCAAACAAAATATTAAATTGAAATGCAGAAAAAATAGTAATTTTGCCAGAAAATACAAACCTCAGAGACATAATATAAATTTTGTAGAAACTACAATACTTCAACCAGAGAGACACTTGCCGCCATACAAGAAAGAAGTTGCCAGAAAAGACAAAATGTTTTTTATCATACCAAGCAGGATCTAGGGTCCTTTATTTAGGTGGCCTTACAGCCAAAACAGATACTAAATAAAGTCAAAAGGCCTCTACCGAAAGAGGGAGGCTTGGCCTAAGAAGAGACTCACAAGGGCAGAAAGAAACAGCTGTGGAAGCAGAGAGCTCAAAGGGCTCGAGAGAGTAACACAAACCAGTTTCAGCACTGCCAATTCCTTCCAAAAGAGATTTTGCTTCAGGTTCTGCTATTGGACAGAAATTATGGCAAATAATAAACAGAGAGCAGTTCTCTAAAAATTATATAGATTTAGGAACAGGGTATTCCAATAGGAATATGTGTGCCGTACTATTAAGGTTTTACTGTGTCTACACTTAAATCTCATCTCAAATTGTAGCTCCCATAATCTCCACATGTTGTGGGAGAGACCTGACTGGAGGTAACTGAACCATGAGGCAGGTTTTCCCATGCTGTTCTCATGACAGTGAATAAGTCTCATGCGATCTGATGAATTTATAAAGGGATGTTCCCCTGCACACGCTCTCTTGCCTGTCACCACATAAGATGTGCTTTTGCCCCTCCTTTACCTTCTGCCATGATTGTGAGGACTCCTAGCCATGTGGAACTGTCAGTCCATTAAATCTCTTTTTCTTTATAAATTAACCAGTCTTCAAAGCAGTATCAAAATGGACTAATACACATACTAAACTATATGAATATTCATAAAGGTAAAGAAAGATTAAGGTTTTCAAAGAAAAAATGAAAAGAATTACATAATTATTTTGAGATAATTACCCTTGGCTACAAGGACAAATAACAAAGATAATACCAGTGAGAGAGAGGCTGGCTAGGCAGTTGCTGAACAAATGCCATCACAGAAGTATATTTTGTTTAAGGCTGTGTAAGATTGTGACATCCTTTGTACAAGGCTGTGGGTTATCTTTGTAATTTCTTTTTTTCTTTTCTTTTTTCTTTTTTTTTTTTTTTTTTTGATACAGGGCCTTGTTCTGTTGCCAAGGCTGTAGGGCAGTGGCACAAT
Organism: Plecturocebus donacophilus; assembly: GCA_004027715.1. Classification (NCBI taxonomy): domain Eukaryota; kingdom Metazoa; phylum Chordata; class Mammalia; order Primates; family Pitheciidae; genus Plecturocebus; species Plecturocebus donacophilus. Next base: position 11,054 of record PVKP010042547.1, read on the forward strand.
TACAGCTCACTGAAGCCTCGACCTCCTCAGCTAAATTGATCCTTCCATTTCAGTCTCCTGAGTAGCTGGGACTATTCCCTACAACTTCCTAATTTTTGCAGTTTTTGTAGAGATGGGGTTTCACCATATCACCCAAGATGTTCTCAAACTCCTGAGCTAAATCAATCCAACTGCCTTTGCCTCCCAAAGTGCTGGAATTACAGACATGAGCCACCATGCCCAGCCTATTTTTATTTTAAACACAAGTGACTCTTCTTTGATTCTGACAACTTTCACAAAATAATGACTGAGAATTTCAAAATTAATGTCAAACATTATACCACAAGTCCATAAAGCTCAAAATATACTAACATAAATGAAAACTAAAGAACCTATACCAAAGCATGTCATATTCAAATATTCAAAATTCAGAAAAATTTTAAAACCTTGAAATAAGTCAGAGGAGAAAACATCTTATCTTTAAAAAAAAAGCAAACACAAGAATAATATTCAAATTCATAGAAAATATGCAAACAAAAAAGAAAGGGGAATGAAACATTTAAAGTGTTAAGAGAAACAAAAAACCTGGCTAACCTAGAATTGTATACCCTGTGAAATTACCCTTCAACAGGGAGGGAAACTAAATAAACTTAGATAAAGAAAAATTGAGGGAATTTGATGCCAGTAGACCTATCCAGTATGAAATGTTAAAAAAAAAAAATTCTTCCAAGAAGGAAAATAACGTGCCAAAACACAGATCTATAGGAAGACCAGTAAAGAAAGGAAAAGGGTTGTTAAAATAGACATTTTTACTTCTCTTTTTTTTCATTTAACAGAGAAGATTGCTTAAAATATTAATAGTAAGGTTCAATTATATACAAGTATGTGTATGTATACATTTATGTATAAAAGAAGTGAACAGGCCAGGCATGGTGGCTCACACCTGTAAACCCAGCACTTTGGCCAAGGTAGGCAGATCACTTGAGGCCAGGAGTTCGAGACCAGCCTGGCCATCATGGTGAAACCCTGTCTTACTAAAAACACAAAAATTAGCTGAGCGTGGTGATGCATGCCTGTGGTCCCAGCTACTTGGGAGGCTGAGGCATAAGCATTGCTTGAGCCCAGGAGGCAGAGATTGCAGTGAGCTGAGATCATGCCACTGCACTCCAGCCTGGGCAACAGAGCAAGACTCTATCTCAAAAAAAAGAAGAAGAAGAAGAAGATGATGATGAATGATGCAGTGATATGATACAATGGACAACAGGGAAGAATTAGAAATATTTTCTGGTATAAAATACTTGAATTACCAATAAACCTGTATAATGTTATTTGAAAGTGCCTTGGATTTGTTGAAAAATCTATATGGCATGTTCTAGAGCAAACTACAGTAAAAGAAATAATTATGACTTATGTTAAGAAAGAATCGTGTTTAAAGTGCCCAATTATAGCCAAAAAAGGCAGAAAGGGTATAGAAGACAAAAATATTAACAAAGTACCAAAATAGAATACAAACAGAAAACAGTAACTAGCATAAAAGGCAAATAGCAATCCAACTATATCAATAATCACTTAAATGCCAATGGTCTAAATATACTAATTAAAACAGACTTTCAGAGGACACTTAAAAACTAGTCCTAACTACATGTTAGAAACCCACTTTAAATATAAAGACACATAAGAGATGAATAAAGTTATACCTTGCTAATAGTAATATTAATTTAAAGAAATTTGGAGTAGCTATATTATTTTCAAACAGAGCAGACTTTATAGCTGTTAAAGCAAACTAAATATGGCCTAAAAAGGAGTCTGTATTTCTATATTTGAGTCCTTGTGGACGAACTACAACCCAACTTAATAGGTAGACAAGACTGAAAACTTCACTTAGGAGTACGTGCCTACAAAAATAGCTGAGTTTTGGCTAATCCCAGCAGCCATACTTCAACCACTCATACACTGTCAAGTGTTCAAATTGTGTTCAAATAAGGCAAATGCTGAGCTATAACAAATCCAGTTGTTTCTGTACCACACTTCTGATTTCTGTGCCTTGCTTTTTTATTGTCTATAAATTTTCTTCCACCACATGGCTGCTCAGGAGTCTCTCTGAATCTGTTGTGATTCTGGGGGCTGCCTGATTTGCAAATTGTTCATTGCTCAATTAAAGTCCTTTAAATTTAATTTGGCTGCAGTTTTTCTTTTAACACAGCAAAGAACATTATCAGAGATAAAGGGGGACATTAAATAATGATAAAGAGATAAATACGCCAAGAAGATATAACAAGTCTTTTTGTTAAATCCCTAAAAAAGATCATTAAAATATATATTAAAAAACTAACAAAACTACAAAATGAAATGAATTCACTATTAACAGTAGGAGACTTTAACACTGTCAATTAAAAGATTTGGCAGTCAGAAAATTAGTAAGTATATAACTGAACTCAACAATATCATCAATCAACCAGATATAATCGACACTGCAAAAATAACGAAGTATTCTTTTCAAGCTCAAATGGAACATTCATCAAGATAGACTGGGACTCCATATTTGGGTCCCCTTCCATGAACACTCTCATGGAAGCCATCTTCCTCTCTCCTGGATTTCCCCTCTTGGGTCCCCTTCCACATTCTCTCGTGGAAGCCTGTCTTCCCCTCCTAAACTCCATCTCTCTCTATTCCCTTCCGCTCAATGTAGAAGCTGCTTACCTCTCCTGGATTCCATCTTTCTGGATTCTCTGACTCAGCATGAGAGTTAGCTGTTTCTTTCTCCTTCTCCGGTTTCTGTGTCTCTCTCTCTAAATAAATCACTTTCTACCAACAACAACAACAACAATAAAAGATAGACCATATTCTGGGCTATAACAATTCAAAAAATAGTTATAATAATCTCATCAAAAACAAGCAATGGGAAATAATTCTGTATTTAATAAACAGTGCCGGGAGAACTGTCTAGCCATATGCAGAAGATTGAACTGGACCTCTTCATTACACCGTATACAAAATTAACTCAAGTTGGATTAAAGACTTGAATGTATAATTCAAAACTGTAAAAACCCTGGAAGACAACCTAGCCAATACTAATCTGGACATAAAAACAGGCAAAGATTTCCTGATGAAGATGCTAAAAGCAATCGCAACAAAAGCAAATATTGACAAATGGGATCTAATTAAACTAAAGACCTGCACAGCAAGAGAAACAATCAACAGAGTAAACAGATATCTACAGAACGGGAGAAAATTTATGCTAACTATGCATCTGACAAAGGTCTAATATCCAGCATCTGTAAGGAACCTCCAAATTTACAAGAAAAAAAAACCTTATTTAAAAATGGATGAAAGACATGAACAGATACTTTTAAAAAGAAGATATACATACAGCCAACAAGCATATGAATAAAAGATCAACATCACTGATTAGAGAAATGCAAATCAAAACCACCATAATGCCATCTCACACCAGTCAGAATAGCTGTTATTAAAAAGTCAAAAAATGACAGATGCTGGCAAATTTGCAGAGAAAAAGGAACATTTATACATGGTTGGTGAGAATTTAAATTAGTTCAGCCATTGTAGAATATAGTGTGGCATTGTGGAAGACAGTGTGGCAATTCTTTAAAGACATAGAGGTAGAAATACCATTTAACCTAGCAATCCCATGACTGAGTATATACCCAAAGAAATATAAATCATTCTATTATAAAGATACATACACATGTACGTTAATTGCAGTACTATTCACAATAGCAAAGACATGGAATCAACTTAAATGCCCATCAGTGGTAGGCTGAATAAAGAAAACGTGGTAGATATACACCATGAAATACTATATAGCCATGAAAAACAGTGAGATGATGTCCTTTGCAGGATCATGGATAGAGCTGGAGCCATTATTTTTAGCAAACTGATGAAAGAACAGACCACATGTTTGCCCTTATAAGTGGGAACTTAATGATGAGAATACATGTATACAAATACGGTAACAACAGACACTGGTGACTACTAAAAGAAGGAGGATGAGAAGAGAGAGAGGATTAGAAAAAATAACTAATGGGTACTAAGATTAATACCTGGGTAAGGAAATAATCTGTACAACAAATCTTCATGACATGAGTTTACCTATATAACGAACCGGCGTGTGTACCTGTAAAATTAAAATAAGATTTTTTTAAAGTGGCAAAGGATGTGAACAAACACTTTGCAAAAGAAGACATGCAAATGGACAGCAAGCATATGAAAAAAATGTTCAACATTACTAATCATCAGAAAAATGCAAATAAAAACACAATGAAATATCATCTCAACACCAGTCAGAATGGCAGTTATAAAAAGTAATAACATATTGTCAAGGATGCAGAGAAAGAATGGACATTTATATACTATTTCTACCTCTAGGCCTTTGAAGAATTGCCCCACTGTCTTCCACAATGGCTGAACTAACTGAAATTCTCACCAACCATGTATAAATGTTCCTTTTTCTCTGCAAACTTGCCAGCATCTGTCATTTTTTGACTTTTTAATAACAGCCATACTGACTGATGTGAGATGGTACATATATGAATTAGTGTAAATTTATGGAAAATGGTATGAGGATCTCTCAAATAACTAAAAATAGAACTACCATTCAATCCAGTAATCCCAATATCCTCAGTATCTACCCAAAATAAATTAAATAATTAGATTAAAAAGATATTAGGTTGGTGCAAAAGTAATTGTGGTTTTTGCCACCAACATACTACTTGCACTTGTATATTTATCACAGCATTATTCACAATGGCAAATATCAACCTAAGTGACCATCAGTGGATGACTGGATAAAGAAAATGTGGTATACATACACAATGAAATACTACTCAGCTCTTAAAAGGAATGAAGTCATTCCTTTTGCTGTAACATGGATGGAACTAGAGGCCATTATTTTAAGTGAAACAACTAAGAAAAGAGAAAATATCACATGTTCACACTTATAAGAAGAAGCTACATAATGTGTATGCATGAAACATCAAAGACTTGGATGGGAGGGAGGTAAAGGGTGAAGAATTACTTAAGGCATAAAATATACATTATTTGGGTGATGGTTACACTAAAAGGCCACACTTCATCACATGCAATTTATCTACATATAAAAACTGAACTTGTATCCCTTAAATTTATACAAATAAATAAGATTTTAAAAAAGAATAGAAAAAATGCAATGACTGCTGTCAGACTACCAAGAAATTCAGCTAGAAATTAATAACAGAAAGACACCTGAAAAAAATATCCAAATACTTGGAGATTAAGTAACATATATCTAGACAACGCATGGATCACAAAAGAATTACCAAGATAAATTTTAAAATGTTTTAAGAAAATGAAGATGAAAATGTAATTTACCAAAGATAAATCTATAGTACTGAATGCATGAATTAGAAAAGAATAAAGCCTAAAATCAATTATCTAAGCTTCCCCTTTAGGAAACTAAAAACAGAAGAGCAACTTAAACCCAAAGAAAGTAGTCAAATAAAAATAAATAAATAATTTAGACAATAAACCAATAAAAAGCTGATATAGGACATCAATAGATAAAACAAAACGCTGTTATTTTTTTAAAGATAATAACATAAATAAGCCTCTAATGCTAAGAAAAAAGAGAGAAGACACTAATTACTAATACCAGAAATAAAAGAAGGAATATCATTTTAGATCAAATAGACATTGAAAGGATAATAAAGGAATATTATGAACAACTCTTTGTGCACAAATTTAACAAACTAGATGAAATGAACAAGTAACTCGAAACAAATAATCACCAAAAACTCACACAAGAAGAAGTAGACAACCTGGATAAATCTGTATCTATTAAATAAATTGAAACAATAATTAATAACCTTCCAAACAGAAAGTACAAGGCCTACATGGGTTCAATGGTAAATTCTAACAGTTAAGGAAGAAATTGTACCAATTCTCTACATTCTCTTCCAGAAGATAGAAGCAGAGGGTTTGCTTCCTAATTCATTTTATGAAGCTGGCTTTATCCTAATACCAAAACCAAACAAATATATTACAAGAAAAGAGAGAAAACTATACATCAATATCTCTATGAATATATATGTAAAAATCTCCAATAAAATATTAACAAATTGATGCCATCATTGTATGAAAATAATTATATATTATTAACAAAGTGGGATTCATCCTTGATATGTAAGGCTGGTTCAACATTTGAAGTCAATTCTTGTAATCCATCACATTAATAGCCTAGAAAAGAAAAATCACATGACCAGATCAAGAGATGCAGAAAAAGCATTTGACAATATCCAAAGCCAGTTCATGATGAAAGCTCAGAACAGACCAGAAAAAGAGAAGTGCTTCCTAAACTTGATAAAGAACATGTACAAATAATCTACAGGCAACATCTTATTTAATGGTGAGAATCATGACGCTTTAACCCTAGATTAGGAACAAGGCAAGGTGGTCACCTCTCACCACCACTTTATAACATTGTAATAGAAGTTCTAGCTAATAGAGTTAAACAAAAATAATAGTAATAAAAGGTATATAAATTGGGGGGAAAAGGAGGCAAAACTGTCCTATTCACAGATAGCATAATCATCTAGGTAGAAAATCTGAATCAACAAAATACTTTCAGAACTTATAAGTGATTATAGCAAGGTTGCAGATTATGAGGTTAATGTGCAAAAGTCCATCATTTTCCTGTGATAGCAATGGACAACTGAAATTTGAAATTGAAAACATATTATCATTTACATTAGCATCTAAAAATTGAATTACTTAAATATCTAACAAAAATTTACAAGATTTATCAGAGGAAAACTACAAAACTCTGATGTAAGATTTCAAAGACCTAAATAAATGAAGATAATTTTTTTTTTTAATTTTATTTTTTATTGCATTTTAGGTTTTGGGGTACATGTGAAGAACATACAATATTGTTGCATAGGTACACACGTGGCAGTGTA
>PVKP010042548.1:0-17992 GCA_004027715.1 Plecturocebus donacophilus
AAAATAACATAACAAGACTAGATCATTCTGAATTAAAGAGCTTTTTGGACATAAAAGCTCTATATGTGGATTTGCTTTTAGGATGCATACAATCTCAATTTTTCAAACAACAATTGACTTTAATGACTAATTATAACCAGACTAGCACCAGACAGAACTGGTTAACCTAGGTATGTATCTTGATTAGGAAACATATTAATTAGAAAATACAAATATAACAAAAAGAACAAAAACAAAAAAGAAAATTTACTCCAATTTTTCTTTCTTTTTTTTGAGATGGAGTTTCACTCTCCTTGCCCAGTGCAATGGTGTGATCTCGGATCACTGCAACCTCCACCTCCTGGGTTCAAGCAATTCTCCTGCCTCAGCCTCCTGAGTAGCTGGGATTAGCACCACCACGCCCAGCTAATTTTATAATTTTAGTAGAGACGGGGTTTCTCCATGTTGGTCAGGCTGGTCTCAAACTTCTGACCTCAGGTAATCCGCTTGCCTTGGCCTCCCCAAAGTGCTGGGATTACAGGCATGAGCCACCGCGCCCAGCCATATACTCCCAATTTTTCTTTCCTTTTCCTTCAGCTATACACTTAATTTTACTTTTACAAAACCTTACTTTGTGAATTGGCAGAGCATAATACAGAGGAATGATATAGGGAATTGTAAAAAGAATACTGGGTTGAAAGTCAGAATACCCAATTTTACCAATAAACAGCTGTGAGACTTTATCTAAAAAATGGCAGAGTGGGAAATGAAGGTCTTTATATGACACCTTGTTCCAAAAAGGCAGAGATGACAATTTTCTTTCTTTCTTTTTTTAAAATAGAGATGGGGTTTTGCCACGTTGCCTAGGCTGGTCTTGAACTCCTGGGCTCAAGCAATCCATCCACCCTGGCCTCCTAAAGCGCTGGGATTACATGTGTGTAATTTTCCTAAATTATTAGTGTCCTTTCTCTACTTAAACACCTGAGCTTCTAGAGAAATTCTCATAATAAGAATTTGACTAAAACTCTACAGTTTTTGATTTTTGAGACAGGGTCTCACTCTGCTGCCCAGGTTGGAGTGCAGTGGTGCGATCTCAGCTCACTGCAACTTCTGCCTTCTGGATTCAAGGAGTCCTCCTACCTCAGCCTCCTAAGTAGCTGGGACTACAGGTGTGCTCTATCACGGCCAGATAATTTTTGTATTTTTTGTAGAGACAGGGTTTCAGCATGTTGCCCAGGCTGGTATTAAATTCCTGGGCTCAAATGATACACCAGCCTCAGCCTCCCAAAGTGCTGGGATTATAGGCATGAGCCACGGCACCTGGCCAAACACTGATAGTTTTAGTAAATGTGTATCCTAATCTGACATAAAGTGTTCTCTGTCACTTTTGAGCCCTTTATCCAGATTCTTGAATGATCTAGAGCTGAAGTTCCTTTGGTTAGTGACAAAGATTTCTTCAACATCAAAGAAAAAATACAGGTCAGTAAGGGAGACAGTTACTGCTTTTTTCTCAAGAAGTGTTCATAGTACTTCAGGAGGGTGGGGGTAGCAGAGTGCAAAGCAAGTCAACTGTATAGTCTTCATAAAGATGTACAAATGATATCTTTACTTCCTCAACTATCACCATGATAGGACATTTTCTTGTTTAAAAAAAAGGGTAGCAGAGTATCATATACTAAGTACTTTTAACAGGTTGAATGCATAATAGGATGAATGCCTAAGGAGTTACTGCCTAAGGGTGGTGACATAACACCCTTCACTCAACTTGCCACTGACAGCTCAGAGCAGTAACTCTCCCATCTCATGAAGTAATGTATCTTTTCTGCAACAACTGATACTTCCTCAACTGCTCCAAAACCCTTCATAAGTTTTTCTTAACTGCTATCAAATAAATTGGTCTAACATTTAGAAAGAAGTACTGGTGGGCAGAAGTACAACTCTTCTCTAAAAATGGACAAACGACAAAAACCAGTAAGGAGGATGGGAGGTAAATAAAGTAGAATCTTTCACCATGGTGCAAAGAAATGATATTCGTAGCCATCATTCACTGTATTCAAAATTTATCATGCCATATGCCTTATAAATACACATATACATATATATAAATACATACTTTTTTAAGAATAGTGTGATATTTAAGGAATTATGAAAATTCTTCATTTATCTCAAGAAATATTTTGATGAAAAGTCCTGTCTTACTTTACCTGGAACACTGCCCTGTGATCTTCTACAACTTGTTCTTCCATTTCTACCATTTGTGAGACAGCTTCATGGAAAGTAAACAGTTGTGGAGAAACTTCTTCTTCCTTAAAATAAAAATGATTAAGAAATTGATACAGTGTGTATTTTAAATGTTATAAGAGTAGTTTTTCAATATCATTTACAAAAATGTCATTTAGAAATTGAAGGGACTTGAATGGTGAAGGCTACTAAAATATATATGAAAGGCAAAACCAGAATTTCTTTCTTTGGGTAAAAATATGCAATTCTCAACAAGACAACTCAATCGGATGAGTAGGGAATAATTTTCACTTAGCCCAAGGTTTATTGCTGAACTACCCTAAAAGAGTGCTCTCTTTTAGAACAGCCCAACTTTTCAAAAACACTTTTATTGCAGGCTGTAAATGTACTGAAATATTTCCTTAGTATTGCCTACTTTTCACTAACAATTTAATTTACATGTGTATCTTAAGTTTCTTTTTTAAAAGAGATATGAAGATAACATCTTTAGATGATGTATATCTACCAGTTTTTACAGAAATTTCAATGGACAATTCACAATTTTACTTCATCAACAAAAAACAGATATAGTTGACTCTAGAACAATACAGGTTTGAACAGTGCTGGTCCACTTATATCTGGTTTTCAACTGATGCAGATTGAAAACACAGTATTTGAGATATGTGAAATCTTCATATTCAGAGGCCCGACTTTTCATATTTGCAGGTTCCACGGGGCCAACAGTGGAACTTGAGTATGTGCAATTTGGGTATATTCAGGCAGTCAGGCAAGTCCTGGAACCAATTCTTACGTATAACTGAGGAACAAATACAATACATTCACATTTTCGTCCTACAGCAAGTCAAAACTTCTCCGATCCCAGAGCACGTTCAGATGATGATTTAAAAAAAAAAAAAAAAAAAAAAAAAAAACTTTGGCCGGGTGTGATGGCCCACGCCTGTAATCCTAACATGTTGGGAGGTCGAGGCAGGTGGATCACTTGAGGTCAGGACTTTGAAACCAGCTTGGCCATTATGGTGAAACCTCATCTCTACTAAAAATACAAAAAATTAGCTGGGCATGGTGGTGTGTGCCTGTAATCCCAGGTACTTGGGAGGCTGAGGCAGGAGAATCATTTGAACCCTCAAGGGGGAGTTGCAGTGCATCAAGGTTGTGCCACCATACTCCAGCCTGGCAGACAGAGTAAGACACCATCTCAAAACAAAACCAAAAAAACTCTGATCTCTAGAGTATGTCTTAGATGCTGTTCCATTTTCATCTACTTTGTTAAGACAATATAGCAATAAAAATATGTATATATGCACCAATACCTAACTAAAGGCTAATGTTGAGTCATCACAAGATAATGCCCCAGAGGTGGCAAAGGTGATAGAAATGCACACTCTCTGAAACATGGAGGCTGTAAAAACTCACGATGCCATACTCCCCTGGATTAGTTCTGGTTGCCTAACTAACCTCTCCAAATTAAGCCTCTACAGAGGCCCAACATATGCAAGAATAAAATGGAAAGATATGCTATAGGGAGTGCTTATCTTGCTCTGGTTTTCCACATCTTTGGGATAGGTAACATATCTAGATGCAATGCAGGGTTTGCTTTAAAGAATCTAAAAGCAACTACAGTATCATAAAAATTCTGGACACAAGTGATGGACCGAGATCAGGATCTCATTTTTAGTTTCTGTGGTTCAAAGTTTGTAACTATTACTTTGAACTAGGTTTTCCCGGTCTTGGAACTACTGACATTGTGTGGGGTAACAAGAGAAGGACAGTCCTGTGCACTGTATGATGTTCAGCAGCATTCCTGGCTCTACTCACTATATGCTAGCAGCATCACCTCACTGGACAACCAAAAATGTCCATACATTTTGCCTTGGGGGGCCAAACTATTCCTAGTTAAGAATCATTGCTTTAAGTTCTGCTTTAGTAATAATGATTTGGAACATGGTAACAAAAAGTAGTACATGTATTTATTACTCTAGAATATTTTGGACTAAATATCTGCTACAAAGTGTTAGAACTAACTAAAGGTATGTTGTTTTCATTCAAAGAATACTGTATTGCAGGTAGCAATCAGTTTAATTGATACAAGGTTTGGTGCTGGAATAAGAAAGATCTAAGTTTCAATCCTGGCTTCAGTACTTACTACTTATAAAATCTTGGTCAAATTATTTAAACCTTAGACTATCAGTTATAAAGTAGGGATAATTATAATACCTACTACACTGAGTTGTGATGAGATCAGATAATAAATAAAATGCTCGGCAATGTAATGTCATGTAGTAAGCAACTAATCAATGCTAACTTATAACATGAGAAAATGCCATGATAAGACTTAGTGGGAATAGAATGATACAAAACTGCATAGAATATGCATTTTTTTTTTTTGATATAGAGTCTCGCTCTGTCGCCAGGCTGGAGTGCAGTGGCGTGATCTCGGCTCACTGCAACATCCGCCTCCCGGGTTCAAGCTATTCTCCTGCCTCAGCCTCCCGAGTAGCTGGGAATACAGGCGCGCGCCACCAAGCCCAGCTAATTTTTGTATTTTTTTAGTAGCGACTGGGTTTCACCATGTTGGCCAGGATGGTCTCAAACTCTATACCTCGTGATCCATCCGCCTCGGCCCCCCAAAGTGCTGGGATTACATGTGTGAGCCACTGCGCCCAGCCCAGAATATGCATTTTAAAAACACACCTTTACATCTCACACACAGAACACTCTCAATACATTAAAAGCAATTATGTGACAATGTATTATATATACCTTTTTATTTCTTTATTCTTTCTGTCCTTATACAATGGGCATGTATTTTATTTTTTTTCGTAATTCGGGAATCAAAATTTTAATTTATAAAGTATTATTAAAAATCTCAATCACATAGAAAAGCAACCAGATTTAACAAATGTTAGCATTTTGCTGTTTGATTATAATACAGTGCATACATCCTTTCAATATAGATGCATGGCCGGGCATGGTGGCTCACGCCTGTAATCCTAGCATTTTGAGAGGCAAGGCAGGCAGATCATGAGGTCAAGAGATTGAGATGATCTTGGCCAACATGGTGAAACCCCATCTCTACTAAAAATACAAAAATTGGCCAGGCATGATGGCATGCGCGTGTAATCCCAGCTACTTGGAAGGCTGAAGCAGGAGAATTGCTTGAACCTGAGAGGTGAAAGTGGAGGTTGCAGTGAGCTGAGATCATACCACTCCACTCCAGCCTGGGCGACAGAGTGAGACTCCATCTCAAAAAAAAAAGATGCAGACATCCACGGTTCTTTTGTTTTTAAGCCTTTTTTTGGGGGGGAGCGAGGGATGGAGTCTCACTCTGTTGCCCAGAGTAGAGTGCAGTGGCAGTATCTTGGCTCACTGCAACTTCTGCCTCCCAGGTTCAAATGATTCTTGTGCCTCAGCCTCCTGAGTAGCTGGGACTACAGGCACATGCCACCACAGTAGGCTAATTTTTGTATTGTTAGCAGAGACAGGGTTTCACTGCATTGGCCAGACTGGTCTTGAACTCCCGACCTCAAGTGATTTGCCCGCCTTGGCCTCCCAAAGTGCTGGGATTACAGGCATGAGTCACCATACCTGGCCTGTTTTTAAGCTTTTTAATAAGATATTTATTATATGTATAATTTTAAATGTTGTTTTTCCCTATATTACTTTGAAATTTTCCCAAATTGTAATATCAGACAAAAATCTGAGGGGAAAAAAATAAATAGTTTAGATTGGGGGCTGGAAACTTCCTTAAAGGGCCAGGTAATATATGTTTTGGGTTTGTAAGCCACAGTTTCTATACTGCTGTTATGATAAGAAAGCAGCCAGGCATCCCTCAAGAGAGTAAGCATGGATATGTTCCAATAAAATTTATTTGTAAAAACAGATGGCTGGCCCATAGGCTGTAGTTTGCTGACCCCTGACTTATTTATTCATTTATTTTAAGAGACGAGGTCTTGCTCTGTCACCTAGAGTGCAGTGATGCTATGACAGCCCACTGCAGCCCAGAATTCCTCTGTTCAGGCAGTCCTCCTGCCTTAGCCTGCCTAGTAGCTAGAACTACAGGTGCATACCACCACACCTGGCTGATTTTTAAATTTTTTGTACAGAAAGGGTCTCATTAAATTGTCTAGGCTGGTCTTGAACTCCTGGCCTCAAGCAGTCCTCCCACCTCAGCCTCCCAAATTGGTAGGATTATAGGCTTGAGCCATCACACCCACAGCCTGACTCCTCATTTAAATGATAGTTTTCAGTTAAGTTCTGCTACTGATGAAATGAACTAAGATTATATCATTTACAATTATAGTAAGTCACTCACATTTTGTTCACAAAGAAGTTTTAGATCATCTCTCTGAGGGGAACTCCCCACACCCCACTGTGTCTCTAAGTCATCAATCTGGTTTGGTGGATGGTGCATTATTGGACGAACATCACCAGCAGCAGTTGGATCAACAGTCAATTCTTTCACCCTATAAATATATAAGAGGTATCAAAGTTAAAAACACTCATGCAGAGGAACAAGAAAATAGCAACCTATTCAATATACACGCAATTCAGTTTAATATACTAAGATTGATGATGTCACCTTTATAGGTAAAATTTATCTGAAATCTGTAGAAACACATAAATGGTTGTTTAATTTTAGGAAATCTGCTTAGGCAACTCTATATAATTCATATTATATTGATTATATCAAATATAATTATTGTGCAAACTAAACAAGAAGTATGTAGATTCAGTATTCAAAGAAAAAACTTGTAATTAAAATTTTTTTTAATTTTCAGTTTTTTTACTACTGGCTCATCAAAGGTGATGTTATTGCAATTAAATTATATAAACAGAAAAATGTAAACAATAGCAATTAGACCAATAAATGGATCACTGCTGAAACAAAACAAAACAAAAAACCTGCAGATTTCTGGTAGTTATCATGCTCAATTAAAATAGCTACATGTAAAATAATTTTATTTGTAATGTATAAAGATTTTAAGTTTTATCATTTTCAAAGTGTTTACTCATTATACTTAAACTTACAAATTTGGAAGAGGGTAAACTTTCTGTTCTTTAAAAAAAAAAAAAAATTTTTTTTTTTTTTTTTAAAGTAGAGACAGGTTTTCACCACATTGGCCAGCCTCGTCTCAAATTCTTAACCTTAGGGTGATCCACCAGCCTCTGCCTCCCAAAGTGCTGGGATTACAGGCGTGAGCCATCATGCCTGGCCAAGAGAGGGTAACCTTCCTATGTCAAGAGGCTCCTTGCAGACAAGGAAACTTGTAAGATCATACAGAATAAAGGCAAAGTCTTCATTTTAAGCAAGATAATTTATCTTTTAACAATTTATTTTTTAGTGGTAAGTATGCAAAAGTGACATCATCCTTAAAAATATGAGGGAGAAATAGGAAGCCTGAATTCTAAATCAACACTTTAAAGCAAATAGATTAATAAAGGACATAAGAATGCAGATCATGCAGTACAACCAACCACCACCTGCCAAATGAAATGAAAATGAAAACTAAAATGGCTCAGGACAAAAACAGCAAATGAAATGTTTATACAAAGCACAATTCAAAAGAAACTATTAAAATAAACATCTTATTTATAGAATGAAGTAGACCTGGTAATTGAAGGAGAAAAGTCGTCATATTCATAAGAAGGAGAGAGATCAGGGCGACTGCCACTACCCTGTGAGAAGGGAATGTCTGATGGACTAATTCCAAACTCCTTTACTCTGCAGCACCAAAACAGCAACAAATTAAAAGAAAATGCTCTTGTAAAGACAGCAATGCACATTGCACATTTTAATTTAGTATTCACTTTTGTTTAGAAAAGAATATTGATATTGTTGTGACAATGTATTTAGAATATTATTTTACAAATAACACATTTTAAGACATTTTTGAATCTTTGTTCTATTGATCCCCTGCTCTATAGTCCTTAATCTTTCCGTTCTGGTCTGTTTTCCTCTCTTCTCATAATCCTTCCTAGACATTTAACTAAATCACCTATATCTGAAATGCCCCTTTACATGACCGTTCAATCTAATTTCCTCATGTGGTCAGTACCATGACTATTTGTTTATTAGCATTCGTGAGTCTTTGACATTTTTACAGTCTTTTTCAAACAGGACACAAGGAATTAAGTCCTAATGCCTTAAGCCATCCATTGTTTATAAATGAAATAACTTCTTTTCTATGCATCCAGAATGGCATTGGCTATGAAACATTCTTGGTGTAAATGAGAAAATATTCACTCTATTTTCAGTGGTTGCTGATTCAGATGAAGAACTCTGATTGAGAACAGCCTTTAGTAATGAAATTTAAAACTGCTTTTGCTAACATCTTTAATAGCTATATTTAACCAAATTATGACTTTTCTCACCCCATCTATGTAATTCATGTCCCCTTTGGGCCAACCCTATTACATACCAATATAAAATATTTATTAAGTACTTCCTATATGTCAGGTATTAGGATTAGTAATTTTTAGGCATTGTATTATTTCACCCTTAATCTCTGATTTTATAGATGAGAAACATTTTTTATTCTCAGAAATAAGGTATCCTATCTAAGGTCATTCACTGAGAATGTGGCATAACTGAGGTTAAAACCTAGCCCTGAGTACAAATTCTGTGTTATTTAAACACATCAATATAATATCCATATTCTTTTATTTTCTTGTGACTTCTCTTAGGTTGAACTAAATGAAATTCCCTTCTTTATAGGTGAAAAACAAGTATCAGTGTCTTCATATAAATCAAACTAATATATTTCCTCTACTAACAGTCTTTCTCTGAGCTATTGGTAATAGCTAGTCAAAGGTTCAATATTGGATTCATCTGCCCTTTATCCTTCAAAGTTTATTTACCATACATGCTGAAAAATCCAAATATCTTTTTTTTTGTTTTTTTTTTTCGAGACGCAGTCTCACTCTGTCACCAGGCTAGAGTGCAATGGTGCAATCTCGGCTCAGTGAAACCTCCGCCTCCTGGGTTCAAGCTATTCGCCTGCCTCAGCCTCCCAAGTAGCTGGGACTACAGGCGTGCACTACCATGCCCGGCTAATTTTTGTATTTTTAGTGGAGATGGGGTTTCACCATGTTGGCCAGGATGGTCTTGATCTCTTGACCTCGTGATCCGCCAACCTCAGCCTCCTAAAGTGCTAGGATTACAGGCATGAGACACTGTGCCCAGCCTTTCTTTTTGAGCTAAGGTCTCACTGTATCACCTAGGCTATACTGCAGTGGCTCAATCATGGCTCACTACAGCCTTAACCTCCTAGGGTCAAGTGATCCTCCCACCTCAGCCTTTACCTTAACCTCAGCTGGAAGTACCAGTGGCATGCCACCACCCTCACCTATTTTTTTTATTTTTTGTAGAGATGGGGTCTTATTATGTTGCTCAGGCTGGTTTCAAACTCCTTGACTCAAACTATCCTCCTGCCTTGGTCTCCCAAGGTATTGGGATTACAGGCATGAACTACTGTGTCTGGCCTGAAAAATCCAAATTTCTAATACTAACAACTATTTTCACTCCCACCCCATTTCTTATCTAAGTATTTTAATTTAGACACCCTATTACCTTCATCTACACATTTTCTTCTCTATCCAAAGCTCTCTTGCCCAAGCCAAACTATACTACATACAAGAATCATATTCTTCAAATATGTTACTAAAAGCTCCTAATCACTTTAATCACTCTTCTACCCAAGACCCAATCACTGTAACGTCTTTCATTACCCAAAGATTAAGTATCTCTGCTACAGGATAGAGACCACTGTCTGTTTCTCATATATCTTATAATTTTTTTTTTTCCTTGGGACGACCATTCCTTCTACTCTTAAAGTTTTCCCCTGTAGCTCCTCTAAAATATCTCTAATTGCCTGGCTGGGTGCAGTGGCTCACGCCTGTAATCACAGCACTTTGGGTGGTCAAGGCAGGCAGATCACTTAAGGTTAGGAGTTCGAGACCAGCCTGGCCAACATGGCGAAACTCCATGTCTACTAAAAATACCAAAAAATTAGCTTGGCATGGTGACAGTTGCCTGTAATCCCAGCTACTTGGGAGGCTGAGTCAGGAGAATCACTTGAACCATGGAATCAGAGGCTGCAGTGAGCCGAGATCACGCCACTGCCCTCCAGCCTGGGTGACACAGCAAGACTCTGTCATGTAAATACATAAATATTTCTAATTGTCATCTGATTGCAACTGGACTTGTCAACTTAATTACTACTAGTAATGTATACTGTTAACAAACTATCCCACAATCCCCATAAAAAACTTTCAAAGTATATTATTTTAACTAATATAAGGATATTAAAAAAAAAACTGCTTTCACACCTGTCTAACTGAATTTTTAAGACAGAACTGCTCATAAAGTAGCCATAGCAATAATGATTCATATACTTAATATATTTTAGGCACTGTGCTGAACATTTGACATAGGTCCCTCCTCAAAAACAATCCTTTAAGATGGACACGGTCATTAACTCTCCATTCTAAAGATGAGGAAATATGGACAGAGAGAGGTTAGTAACTTTCCTGAGGCTTTGCTACCATCAAGTAGTGAGGAAGGTATTAAATCTATTTCATCCCAAGAAATAACACTTCAATTACTAAGCTATAACTTAAATACAAAAAAAAGTTTAAACACTTAGGAGAAATAGTTTCCTTAAAATATGGAAATTTTTACAGCAAAACCATTCATCATTTGCTTTAAAAAAAAAAAAAATGGAAATTTTAATGTAATGCCACCTACCCACCACCTCAAAGTACTGGCCTAAATAAAGTGAGGCAGATTTAATATAAAAGAAAGAAATTCTCTTTGCTGTTAAAAAAAAAAAAATGAAGTTATTGACTCTTAAAGTCATAAAACATTGGTATCAAGGGAGGCTGAAAATATTCCAAGAGATTTGGAATAAAATTGAAAAGATTACGTGTATGGTATGGTTAGGCTTTGTGTCTCCACCCAAACCTCATCTTGAATTATAATTTCCATAATCTCCATGTGTCAAGGGAGAGACCAGGTAGAGGCAACTGAATCATGGGGCGCAATTTCCTCCATGCTGTTCTCGTGATAGTGAGTTCTCGCAAGATCTGATTGTTTTATAGAAGGCTCTTCCCCACTTTGCTTGGCTCTTCTCCTTCCTGCCACCTTGTGAAGGTGCCTTGCTTCCCCTTCACCTTCCACCATGACTCTAAGTTTCCAGAGGCCTCTGCGGCCATGCTGAACTGTGAGTCAATTAAACCTTCATAATTACCCAGTTTTGAGTATTCCTTCGTAGCAGTGTGAGAACGGATTAATACAGTGTCCCAAATGGTTAGTCATGTTGCAAGTGAGTTACATGATACAATAGTAGGTTAAAACATTTTACTTGGACCTAAGTGAACTAAAGGAACAGCTAGATATACCATTTTCACAATATCAGGGAGGAATCTTTTGCAGTCTCAAATCTTAAGAAACAGGGGTTTTAATTCTACAACATGGCAAGAATCTACTACACTCTGCTGTTCCTCACCTTTCTCACGAATAATTTTAAAATAAGAAGCATTTTAATGATAAAAATCCCAGATATAAAAAATGTTAACTACCAGTATCAAAACTAACACAATAAGAATTTGCAGCTAGGAGCTCATAATTCAAACTTTAAAAGAGATTAAATTTGAAAATACAATATTTCATATTTAGAAATGTAGTTCTATTACTTTTTTTTTTTTTTTAAAGACAAGGTCTGCTCTGTTGCCCAGGCTGGAGTGCAGTGGTACGATCACAACTCACTGTAGCCTCAACATCCCTGGTTCAAGCAATCCTCTTGCCTTAGCCCCCTGAGTGGCTGGGACTACAGATGCGTGCCACCATGCCAGGCTAATATTTTAATTTCCTGTAGAGACAGGGTTTCACCATATTGCCCATGCTGTTCTCAAATTTCTGGGCCCAAGCAATCTGCCCACCTGGGCCACCAAAAGCACTGAGATTAAAGGCCTAAGCCACTATGCCTGACCCTATTACATTTTTAAAGAAGTGATTATATTTTAATACCTTTTTACAAAAGCTCAATAGGTTTACAATGTCCAACAGTGTTTACTACCATTAAAAAAAATCTCTTTAGTTAAAACAAAAGAAACAAGATGCAAAAAAAAATGGGGGGTTATAGCATTTGTGTAATGTTCAAATACAGCTATCTATGTTACTCAGAGATACCATTCACAGGTAGTAAAATTATTATTATTATTTAGAGACGGGGTCTTACTATGTTGCCCAGGCTGGAGTGCAGTGGCTATTCACAGGTACAATCCCACTACTGATCTGCACAGGAGTTTTGACCTGCTCCGTTTCTGACCTGGACCCGTTCATCCCTCCTTAGGCAACCTGGTGGTACCCCGCTCCCGGGAGGTCACCATACTGATGCCCAACTTGGTGCAGACACCTGACTGGCATGGCACACTACAGCCCAGAACTCCTGGGCTCAAGCAATCCTCCCACCTCAGCCTCCCAAGTGGCTGGGACTACCGGCACATGTCACTGAACCCGGCGTAAAATTATTTTTTAAAAAAGAAAAAAAAAGAGAAAAATATTCCACAGAAGTTAGGGCATGGGTTACGTCAGGATAGAGATAAATGAATAAGGCATGTTATTCAGGATTGTGATCAGGAAGGAGCACAGGGGGAACCTTTTGGGGGCCAATAATGCTCTCTTTCCCAAACCAATGACAGGAGTTTTCACTTTATAAGTATCCATTATCCATTTAATTATTCACTTATATTTCAGGTACTTTTCTATATGCATATGTATTTTACATTTTAATAAAGGATTAAGAAAATAACATTTTCACAGTGATTAAAACAAAGAAATAGGACAGATAATTTTGTCCAGCAAAATTAAGAGAACTGTTATACTAGAATTAAGAGAACTGCTATACTAGACTTGGATTACAAAGAGGACTTTTGTCTCTACGTTAAAATCACAAATGTTAACATTTCAGAAGAGAATTTTAACACTCAACAGTCATTCAAAATAAGAGCAGTGGTAAATAAAGTTACTCAAGAGCAGTGTTAAAAAAAATCTATGGATCAAATATAAATATACCCATTATGATTCAAAGTTCCAAAGGCATTTCATGACTACACAGAATAAACTGGTTTAGTAGTCTATAATGCATTCTGTCCTTCTATCTGTAATAACTCAGTTATCCATTTATGTTTATAGCACTATTAATATGAGTGATAAAATGTGACCCATATAGAATATCAGAAAGGGCTAGGCAGGGTGGCTCACACCTGTAATCCTAGCACTTTGGGAGGCCGAGGCAGGTGGATCACCTGAAATCAGGAGTTCGAGATCAGCCTGGCCAACATGAGGAAATCCCACCTCAAATACAAAAATTAGCCATGAGTGGTGATGCATGCCTGTGGTCGCAGCCACCCAGGAGGCTGAGGCAAAACAATTGCTTGAACCTGGGAAGCAGAGGTTGCAGTGAGCCAAGATCGTGCCCCTTTGCTCCAGACTGGGTAACAGAACAAGACTCTGTCTCAAAAAATAAAATGAAATAAATTTAAAAAAAGGGACACCAGAAAGAACTGTGCTGTCGCTTCTTACTCAAATCCTAAATTCCCCATATATAGCATTTAATATTATCAGGAATAATCTGCAACATATACCAAAACAATTCAAGAATACAAACTGGTCCCTTGATATTCACTTACTTCAGAATCTTAATGTAGTAGGAAGAATTTGCATGATTTAAATGCAGTAAAGTATTTGGAAATAAAACAGTGAAATGGAAAGCTTGCTCTAGGATAAAAAGACCAATTTTACTAAAGTTATCAATCTCTTCCCAAATTACATATTTCCACTATTTTTAGAATTTGACAAAATGATTCTACATATCATCTTAATGAATAATATGCAAAACATTGTTTTTTGAAAATTGAAATAACAAGGTAGTAAGATTTGCCCTATCAGATATTAAATTATGCTACATACTGCTTTACTCCCCTCAAATTTCAAAATGGAGAACCATCTCTCATACCTATTTGCATATCTTAATGTATTAAGAGTATTTTCACAGGATGCCATTCCTGGAGAGATTGTGGCAATCTAAGGGAAAAAAAACCATAAAAGTAAAAAAAAATGTTATAAATGACCAAGACAATAATACTGACATACAGCTCATTCAGGTCTAATCTTACCATCGTTATTTAAAAATAAAGACTTATTAATGATATCTCAACTGCAAGATAATTTGCTTATATCTATAATCAGATAATAAAGTCTAGTTAAAATATAAACTCTGAGCAGAAATGGA
This sequence comes from Plecturocebus donacophilus, assembly GCA_004027715.1. Classification (NCBI taxonomy): domain Eukaryota; kingdom Metazoa; phylum Chordata; class Mammalia; order Primates; family Pitheciidae; genus Plecturocebus; species Plecturocebus donacophilus. The sequence goes on from PVKP010042548.1 coordinate 14,514, forward strand.
GGAGGTTATCACCTAGAAGGGAATAGTACTCACTGACCCCCACTCCACCCAACTTTTTTTTTTTTTAACAGCTTTTTGACAGAGGGCAAGCTCTGCTGCTGTCACACAGGGCGACTAAAACTTGACTGAAAACTGGCAGTCTCTCTGGTTAAAAAGTTAAAGGATATATACTGTGGGAGTGAAGATCATAGCAGCTGAAAAGCGAAGTTTCTCCCAGAAGGACAAGTGCTAGAGAAAGTGTGGTATTCTCCCTTCCGGGACAAACTTTTACATATAAACTACCCAAATCCCTAGCTGATTCCTGACCTAGACATACACAAGGCACACTACAGGCAACATAGCTAAGTCTAAAAGGACAAAACAAAGCTTTCAATTCCAGCTATTGTCCAGGGGAGATAAAAGTTTAGATAAGTTTAGTTAAATTTCTGCTAAACAAAAACCCAGTAATCTTCAGAAGAACATAACAGAATCTAGTCTCTACATTCATTCATAACACACATCCTCTCTCTCAGACTGGCAGGGATCACATCTTAAATATCACTGTATCACTCATAATAGAAGGATTCAAATGACTGTCATTAACATATACATTTTCCGTAAATATTATGTATTTATTCTTTCAGGATTAAAATAAATAAAAAATAAACATAAACTTACCATGCAGGTACGAGAGTTTTCACCTATGAAAGAATCTCTTAACACCTGAGTGAGTTTACTTGCACGGAAAGGAGTATGAGGTTTATTTCTACCTAAGGCTCTGATGCACTCCTGAAAATTAAGAAACCAAGTCTCACAGATTAGTCTTTCTTATAAAGGGTAATCTTAATTAATGTATTTTAAAAGGCCTCTCACTATGATTTTAACATTTAAGGTCTGATCAGCTGTGAACATTCTACTAACAGTTTTTGTTTTGTTTTGTTTTGTTTTTGAGATGAAGTCTCGCTCTGTCACCCAGGCTAGAGTGTAGTGGTGCAATTACAGCTCACTGCAACCTCTGCCTCCTGGGTTCAAGCGATTCTCCTGCCTCAGCCTCCCAAGTAGCTGAGATTACAGGTGCCCACTACCATACCTGGCTTGTATTTTTAGTAGAGATGAGGTTTCACCATGTTGGCCAGGCTAGTTTCAAACTTCTGACCTCAGGCTATCTGCCCGCCTCGGCCTCCCAAAGTGCTGGGATTATAGGCGTGAGCCACCGAGCCCGGCCAACAGTTTTAAAGCATAGTGTAGATGTTCCCATAAATGCTAATTCAAGAAAAAAAAAATGACAACAAAAAAAAACTTACTTTATTCTTCCAGGAGGTATTTCTGGAAACTATGTAGGATAACTGTAAAAAGTTAATTTCTTAACATGGCACTCCAAAGAAAAAAACACAGATGCTTTATTATAGTCCTTCCAACCTTTGCTTTTCTACTTAAGGAAAAGATATAATAACCTGGTCTAACTTTTTGAAAGCCATTCCACCTTTTTCTGAGAAACTATTTCTTAGCTCAAATCAGTGGTTTGTTGCCCTCCTCCTAGAAAATATGACTAATTAAGACCCTTTGGTTACCTATGTAGCCTCAGAACTGACCTACCAACTCACATATCCTTTTATCCTGTCTAAAAAGAATAAAGAATGTGTGCAAGGAAAAGTTCTAGGTATGATAAAATCACACTGTTAAGTTATAAGCATCTGAATTTTGAAAACCTCTTTTTATTAGGTAAAACAAGTATTATTATTTGGCAACTTTGTAAAGAAAATTAAAATCAAAAGCAAAAGACCTTTCATGATTAAATACATTTTATTTACCTTGAGTGCTAAAAGGCTTTTATTAATTTCAGCACCTTCAAGCCTAGTTTGCCTGTCCGCACTGGAAGTATCAGCTCCTCTTTCATTCCCAGCCAAATCAATGAGAGAAAATTTGCCATGTAGTTTTCCTTTCCTTCTAAGAATAATCTGAAACACTGCATGGCTCCGAGATGAATGTGCATTTGCCGATGTTTGACCGGATGTTCTACAACGTGATTAAGGACAACTTGATACATAAAAACTTCAATTTACATGTTCAAGCTACATTATTTTCATTAAAACAACAGCATCAACAAACACCTATTTAGCTAGTTTTCATCTTTTAAATATAGATGAGACACTGAGTTGTAACACTTAAATAGAACCAGATTCATACAATTTAATCTGGCATATTTTTAATATATTTGTAATATAGTATCAATATAGTATCAATATAATTGTCACTCACACTTACATGTTACAAAAGTTTTTATAAACAATGATTTTTACTTCCAAGATGTACTGACAGATAACATCCTTGTTTGTTACACTACAACCAAAGTTTCTAAAACTGAAGTTTCCTTTCTTAATCAAAATGAGATTTACCTGCAACTGTTGCCTATGTCAATGAGTTTCAGCACATCTTCAACACATTTGACCTCCCGTTCCTGTAATCCCACAACTTGAACTTGCTGTTTTCCATCTTCTAGAACTCTTAATTTTGTTTTCCTATTTAGCAAGTCAAACACCTATGAAAAATAATAATCAAATTAGAAAACTAGCTTTAAAATAAAAAAGAGGCTAGGCACAGTGGCTCATGCCTCTAATCCCAGCATTTTGGGAGGCTGAGGCAGGAGGATGGCTTGAGCTCATGAGTTCAAAACTGGCTTAGACAACATAGTGAAACCTTGTCTATGCTAAAAACAAAAAAAAATTAGCTGGGCATGGTGGTGCATGCCTATAGTAGCAGCTACTAGGAAGGCTGAGGAAGGAAGCTCACTTGAGCTCAGGAGACTGAGCTCCAGCATGGAGCTCCAGCATGGGTGACAGCACAAGATCCTGTGGCAATTAAAATATTAGTGCTATAAAAATGAGTTACCCAGAGTTTAAAAATTATTTCAGAGATTAAAATAATAATTAGAGTAAAAATTCTCAACCTTGAAGCTGAAAAGTTTCAAAGGACATTTTTTAACAATCTCCTAACAAAAATTCTAATATAAAAGTTCTGGCTGGGTGCAGTGGCTCACGCCTGTAATCCCAGCACTTTGGGAGGCAGAGGAGGGTGGATCACAAGGTCAAGAGTTCAAGACCAGCCTAGCCAATATGGTGAAACCCCATCTCTACTAAAAATACAAAAAAAAAAAAAAATTCGCCGGGCATGGTGGCAGGTGCCTGTAGTGCCAGCTACTTGGGAGGCAGAGGCAGGAGAATCACTTGAACCTAGGAGGTGGAGGCTGCAGTGAGCCGAGATTGTGCCACTGCACTCCAGCCTGGATGACAAGGCGAGACTCCGTCTCAAAAAAAAAAAAGGCTGCATAACAATGTGAATGTATTTAATGCCATTGAACTTAAAAATGGTTAAAATTGAAAATTTAATTATATATATATATATATGTGACGCTATATATATATATATATATATATATAGCGTCACAGTTTGAAACATTAAAAAAGTTCCCACTTACCTTTCCACTATAAATTTCAAAGAAA
>PVKP010042549.1:0-17929 GCA_004027715.1 Plecturocebus donacophilus
GTGGTGTTCTCTGTATTTCCTGGACTTGAATATTAGCCTGCCTTGCTAGGTTGGGGAAGTTTTCCTGGATAATATCCTGAAGAGTATTTTCCAGCTTGGATTCATTCTCTTCGTCACATTCAGGTACACCTATCAAACGTAGATTAGGTCTTTTCACATAGTCCCATATTTCTTGGAGACTTTGTTCATTCCTTTTTACCATTTTTTCTCTCATCTTGCCTTCTTGTTTTATTTCATTGAGTTGATCTTCGACCTCTGATATCCTTTCTTCTGCTTGGTCAATTCAGCTGTTGAAACTTGTGCATGCTTCACGAAGTTCTCATGTTGTGTTTTTCAGCTCCATCAATTCACTTATATTCCTCTCTAGGTTGTCCATTCTCGTTAGCATTTCATTAAATCTTCTTTCAAGGTTCTTAGTTTCTTTGCATTGGGTTAGAACATGTTCTTTTAGCTCACAGAAGTTTCTTATTATCCACCTTCTGAAGCCTGATTCTGTGAGTTCATCACATTCAGTCTCTGTCAGGCCTTGTTCCCTTGCTAATGAGGAGCTGCGATCCCCTGTAGGAGGAGAGGCATTCTGATTTTGGGTGTTCTCAGCCTTTTTGCACTGGTTTCTTCCCATTTTTGTGGATTTATCCACCTGTCGTCTTTGTAATTGCAGACTTTCAGATTGGGTCTCTGAGTGAACGTCTGGCTTGTTGGTGATGAAGTTTTCTCTGTTTCTTAGTTTTCCTTCGGTGGACGCCCCTTACTCACAGAGCTAGGCCTTCACGGATTTAGCTGTGCTTGCTGTGAAACTCTCAGTCCTCAGCGCTTCCAATTGTTGTTCTCCTTGTGGGGATGGGACCAGCTGAGCCCCACTAAAAGGGCACCCAGTCCTGTCTACTCTGCACCGAGAAGCGCCGTGCTGGGGGCGCCAGCAAAACAGCCACACCGGCCAAAAGAGTCACGCTGGCAACCCGTGTGGCTCCTCTGTCGGGAATCTCCCAGTTTGTGGGCATCAAAAATTCGTCTGGAATTGCGGCATCCACTCGCTCTCTGCGCTTTCACTGGGAGCTATAATCCTGAGCTGCTGCTAATTGGCCATCTTGGATCTCTCCCTCAGATTTGTCTAATATTTGAAATTAACAATGTCCTATATCATTTTAACTATAGCTATGCTGCCATACCAGTTTTTGCGTTAACATGCCTATTTCTAGGCATGGTGTTAAATATGACTCATTTTAATGTGATATCACTATGTTGCTCTCATATTAGAGTCTGCTGTCTTACGTCTTTAAATGTTGAACAAGGTGTACACGTCAATGATATATTAATAGGAGTTAGTTATGCTCATGAATTGTTAATTATTTTGTTGCTTTAAACATTTGTGGAATAAAAACATAAAATTAGATATTTTCACACACTCACACACACATACTCTGGTGCCTATATAGAAAGGGAAAGAAGAGAGAGAGAAAGAGATTAAGTTTTTGTAGTCTAGCAAGTTTTATTCAAAGCTATACAATCACTAAAGCAAGGCAAGTCTTCTTTGGCTGAGGTTAAAACTCACTAAAGTTTATAGTTTCATAGTTTTAATTGAATTTTAGAAGGTTAAGTTATATAATTTTTGAAAAATTAGAATAAATTAATATAAAAATAAAACAGGTATGTAAAAGAAAAGATTATATAAAGTTCAGTCTAAAATTGGCTATAAAATTAGTTCTTTGATGAACGAATATTCATACTTTAGAGTAGATACACCTCTTTGTGCATAAGATTCCCTCACAAATATTTAAATATAGCTTATGTATAATTATTGCAGTTGCAAAGAAAGTAGCTGTATGTGCTTTCCTCAAAATTATTTGGCTGCGTTATAGGTAATTTTGAAAGCAACTTTATCTCTATCAGAAGAAAAAGAACACAATGGCCTGGGCCAACTGCTCATAAATGTCAGATACACTTGTGCATGCTAAGATTAGCATGTCCGTTAGGTCATGAGGGCATGGCCATTTCAGTTCAAAATTCCCCAAATTCATTTACCTTTTATTTGTCATCTCTTATGACATTTGAAGCTCAATTTATGTGCTTTCTTAGAATGTCTTATCTAATTGTTTCTGTAATTCAGAGTTGCATTCTATATCTTATGATGAAAAAGGAAAGCATTTGCATTTGCTATCCATGTTTCCAAGAGCTTATTTCCAAATGATATTTTCTTAAGTGGAGTTTGACAGTTTTCTGTAACACAATTCAAAAGTGCCTCTCCTGAAAGGGACAGGTTCCTAAGGCAATGAATCAATGTATATTAGATATAGAAGGAAGAAAATAAAAAGCCAAACTTCTACTGGTATCCCACTATCCAGCCCCAGTATATCTGCCCTTTTTTTTTTTCTATCTTGACAGAGATTCACAGATGTCTTTTTAACATCCATAAAACAGAAATGCTCAATATGAAAACAAAGGAACACGTATATTGCCAGTAATAATTCGGTAACCTACAACTTCTTCCATTACCACTGTTGTTTTTATCCGTTTCCACATACAAACTTCTTTCTGCTTGTAAATCAGGAGACTAAAGGGGAATAAATACATACGTATCATAGTGATCTAACATCCATCCCAAGCAAGCCTCATCCTGTGTCACTGTCTAAGTCATGCAAATTACACCAGAGCTGCCAGTTGACTAAGATTAATGACACTGCGCCAGCTTCTTTGTTTCTCTCTGCGGCCGTTTAGTGTGAAATACTATCCAAAAACATTATCTATCCTCGATTAATCCCACAAATTTGTTCACACGATGCACATTGTTTAGGGCAATTTACAACAGGAACATACTGAGCACAATTGCATTTAATTACTTGGGTTCTAATTACATTCATTAAAGGCTAATAAAATAAATGAAACAGCTTTAAAAGCTTCTGCAAAACACATGGGTCTTGTCTCCCTAGTGAAACATACAGTAGATGTTTGATGTGAAACACAGATTTGACCATATATGTGTGTTTATAGATGTATATATATACATATTCCATATGTTATATAAGGTAAATTTTAAATTATCAGCAATAAAACCTCAAATGTTCTACTAATGCATTTATTTAGTGAGTGGGTGAAAGATTTTAGGAACCTAGCACTACTTTTTATGTGGAGAATAAAGAGAAAAGCAAATCCATTTTTTAAATCGCTTTTGAATCTTAATTGTTTCCACCTGCACAGCCCGGATGCCCAACCCTCTCTTTTCCATGTCCATTTATAAAGGCCACTGACCAACAGAAGGGGGATGCATTCCATTTAAGCTAGGTTCTGGAAAATATTCCCATCAGCTTCAATCCCAAAACTCAGTCAGGACTTTTGGCTTACTCACTTCTAACCCAGTGGTAGCTTGTTGAAAAGATAAATAACCTATTGTATAAAATTCACATTTTAAGACACCGTAGACATGCAAAGGTTTAAAAAGAATGAAGTGTTTCGTACCTGATTTTGCTAATATTTACATATGTATTTAGTGCTTATTGTGGAAAACCATTTAAGAAACACAAAACATAAAATAGCATTGTTGACAATTATGCCATAAATAAACCAGTATTGGATACTCACAATAATGGCTTTAATTTCATCCATATTTTTTTTCATCCGTATTTTTGGTCACCTCAGATGGAGCTCTGAATAATCTATATCATCCAAAAGGAAATATCTACCTAACAAATTATCTTATGTACTTTTGAGGTTCATGCTTTATCTTATCAAGTCTATGGGTGATTTTATCTGGTAAAGCCAGAAAATGGAGCTGCAACACCTAAAACAAAATGCACATAATTGGCATATCTCATCACAAACAGAATTTTGCTTCCAGAGTAGATTTTGAACATAATCTGGAAAACAGCAAGCAGTTCTGGAATGATTTTGATGGGTGCTTGGATTTAGAATTTCAACTAGATTTAGATCTTTGTCAAAGAATAATTTTTTTTTTAACCTTACATAAATGCGTTGGAAATAACCTATTATTGTCTTTTCTTATATGGGTACTCTGGCCCAGCGTTTCCTCTTCTAGGAATCTGTCTTGAGGAGATATTCTCACATAGGCACAAATGGAGTTAGGAAGACGATTTATAGAGCATTGTTTTAGTAGTGAAAAAAACTGGAAACGTCGTAAATGCCCATCAACAAAGGAATGGTTAATAAGCTATACAAATGTATATTCTGTAGATCTATATAACAAAAGAATAAGGTAAATCCATATGTGCAATTGAATGTTCTCAAAAAGCAAGCTGTGGAACAATATATATTACATGAATCAACAAGGTAAACCAGTATGTAAGGGTTTTTGTGTGTGTATAAATGCATGGGAAAAGGTCTCAAAGAATCAGAAATCTGATAGCAGTGATAACTTCTAAGGAGAGTAGATAAGAAAAGACAGGATGGAAAGCGAATCCTCAGGGCAGAAAAGGACTTTCACTTGCTACTTGACAGACTGCAGAATCAAGTGGACGTTCATAAGAAAAATGTATTTAAGTACTATACGTAACATTTTGAAATTAATGTGCAAGTTAGAGTCGTCATGTGTCCATGAAACACTTTCCCACGCAAACGTACGCACAGTAATTTCCCAAATATTTTCATCTGATCGCTCTTTAGAACATAATCTGGAAGAGGGTTTCTCAGAAATTTATAAAAAGGAATGGAACTTTACAATCTAGTTTTCTCACTTAGACACTCTCTCTCTCTCTGCTTCTACTTTACTATTTTCAGTTTCCTTTATTACGCATGAGTGCTGGCAATTTGGGGGAATTCTGTTCTCATAACGCAGCTGCTGGGGGCACTTAGTGTCTGCATGGAATCCCTCTAACAGGAACACTGACTTCCTTCAGTGACACCCACCCTTGGAATATTCAGTTCAGAGTCGCGTCCAACACACTTGAAGATTACCTCTCTGAAGTGCAATGGTGTGGGCTTAGTGCAAAGTAAACACTACTGTTGGCTTTTAGAAAAGTTTTAAGAGGAGGAGAAAGAAGAGAAGAGAAAGAGAGAGGAGGGGAGAGAGAAGAGAAGAAAAGAAAAAGGGAGGGAGGGAGGGAAGAAGGAAGGAAAAAGAAAGAAAGAAGACTAAAAGTGGAGACCCACCATTTTATCATATGTCATCTCTGATAATGCCAACAAAATGCAGTTCAAATCCTTGGGTCTTACATTCAGGATCCTTCACATTTATGGGGTTTTGTGTCTTGCCACTTTATTTTATATGCCATACATACCATTTGGACTTAGCCACGTCTTGCTGATGGTATTACCTCCAACAATATCTTTGTTGCTCTCTGTTACTCTTCACCTGTTAGGATCTCTCAGAGTCCATCTTAAGTATCATTTCCTTTGGCAGTTTTCCCTAGTATCCTGAGTGATGCCTCTTCTGTTAAGAGTGATCTTTGCCATCACTGTACTTCCATTGTAGCTTATCTGTGTCTCTGTGGCATTTACCACATGTGGTCTTTCATTATAGAAGTCGAGGTCTGCCTCATATTCCCCTAATAGAATGTAAGCTTCTGAAGGGTTTGAACTGATACCATTGTGCCTCTTAACTAAGTAGAGTGTTCATTATATAGCAAGAAATTTCTTTTCTTTTTTTTTTTTTTTTTTGAGATGGCATATCACTCTGTCACCATGGCTGGATGGAGTGCAGTGGTGCGATCTTGGCTCACTGCAACATCCACCTCCCAGGTTCAAGCAACTGTCCTGCCTTAGCCTCCCAAGGAGCTGGGACTACAGTGTGCACCACCACGCCCGGCTAATTTTTGTATTTTTCAGTAGAGACGGGGTTTCACTATGTTGGCCAGGCTGGTCTCAAACTCTTGACCTCAGGTGATCTGCCCACCTCAGCCTCCCAAAGTGCTGGGATTACAGGCATAAAGCCACCATGCGCGGCAAAAAAAAAAAAAATTTTTAACCTAATAAACAAAGGAAAATAGTTTCTAAATAATTATTCAACTCTTTTTATTAATATGTAGTCAGTAGACAGAGTATCTCCAATATCAGAGTAGCTGGCATATAGCTGGTGCTCAATAAATATCTGTTGAATGCCTATGAATAAGTAAATGAACAAACAAACACAGAAACACATCAATGATGTGATTTTTTTCTTTCTTCCTTTTTCTCATTTGTCTATCCCAATGGGAAAAATGTTTATTACAGTATCTCATGAATGTCAAAAACCTCAAATACAGCAGCCTTTGGTATTACAGTCTAAAACCATAATAACAGCTTTATACAGAGCCTATAATTCAACATATAGTTTTCATTAAGATTTTTGGACTGACTCTTTCATAATGGCAGTTTAAATTGGTTCTCTTCTACAGTAAAGGCTATGGAATAATTACAACTATATTTAACAAGTCCTGAATTAGTAATATAGATATCTTTAGAATTCTGTCTTTACCTGGAGAGATTTAAAGATAGGGTTCATTTAATGCATGAGCATCCTGAGAGGGGAGAGCCAGAAGATATGCCTTAAACAAGGAGAGCAGAGGCTGTGCCAATTCTTTAGTCAGTAAGAAACTCCCCCGTACTTTGACATGTCTGGGCAGAAGACCACAACTTCTTCTAGATGGCCGGGGGTCAGCATGTATTGAGGACATGCAGATGCATTTCTTTCTATGACCTACGAGAGCTTCTCCTTCCCTTTACTAACAAGGAAGCACATGTGGCCGGAAAAAAACAAGCACAAACAATATCAATGCACTTTCATGGAATATGGAATTCCTAGAGTTCTTTTATTCTTTCTTTTTTTTTTTCACCCACCTCTAGGAAACTAGGAGGAGCTGTTCCACGTAAGCACCAGAGAAATGAAATATATAACTACAAACTGAAAGCCCGTGACCTCAATCCTCAGCCGCCCCTTGCCCCTCATTACCGCAGCAGTTGGTGTAGGGAAGGATTAAAGAGGGCTAGAAATCACTGGGCGAGCATACAAGGGTTCAGAAATTTGACCTTCGTTACTTAAAGCACACAGTCTCCACTAAAAGCTGGTATATGAGGAGAATTAAAAACAGAACCAGGAAAGGTCAGGTGGAGTGCAGATACACTAACAAAGATGAAGGTGAAATGGCAAAAAAAAAAAAAAAAAAAAAAAAAAAAAAGGTCTTCCAAAATATTCATCTTTTCTTCTATTGGACAAAAATGGACATCTCTAGGAGACATTTTGGCTTCTGCCCCTAACCAAAACTGCAAAAGAGCTCTATGCCAAAAGTAAGAGCTTAAAACATCCAATTGCCAGAGCAAGAGAGGACTTTAGAATGCAACTTCCCATGCAGGAGACTTTCTTAGGGCACTTTCTAATGAAATGGAATGAGATTGTGCCTCCCTCTGTATCTGATAGCTTTTATTATCACGATCTATGAATTACTCAGTTTAATGGGAAGTACAAGAAGAGATTACAAAAGCACTGACTAGTAAAATATTTTTACAATTGTGAAACTGGCAACAGGGCTCTCTCTTTTCTGGGAAGGCAAATTAAGGGGCAAGGGGCTCATGCCGTAAAGCATATGACCATGGCAACCGCCGCAATGGGGGCGTGAACTCCAAACCATTTCAAATAACATACACTAAGAAGTGAATGATTCCCATCTGTCAGCAACAGTGGAGCCACATTATTCATTGTTTTGGCAGTCCTGTGTTCCGTGAGTGTTGGGAGCAGATCTTCTCTTTCAGAGACTCCTGCACACAGATGAAGAAACTGAGGTATTTAATTGAACCTAGCCTAATGACTTGCCCCAAAGAGGTAAGCAGCCTGAGATCAGTAAATATTTAACATGTTCTGAAAAGAAAATCTATTAGCCAACTGTTTTCATTCTTAAGAACAACAACTATTATAAAGATATGCTAGATTTCCATAATGGTTTGTACTTTCCAAAAGAGTTTCATAAATTTTCAATGAAGCAAATAAATAAGTATTATCATAGAAAGATGGCAAGAGGTGTGTGTGAGAGGGATCTCTACCCCAGCCTCTTTTTTTCCATTTAAAAAGTAAATCTTTTGGAACAGTGCTGTCCATTAGAAATGTTATGATACACTTATATAATTTAAAGTTTTCTGGCAGCTGTAGTAAAAAAGCAAAAGTGAACAGGTGAAATTCATTTTAATAATATATTTTATGTAACCTAGTATATCAAAAATGTTTTAAAATGCAACTAATATAAAAATTATTGTGATTTTTACACCGTTTTGTACCAAGTCTTTGACGTCTACACGCAATTTATACTCACAGCACATCTCTGTTAGGACTAGCCACCTGTCATATGCTCAATAGCCATGTGTGTCTAGTGGCAACTATTTTGAGCAGCACAGCTCCAAGTTTCCATTTTTCCCCTGATTTGAATGTTGTCCTGTCTTGGTTTTTCTATTAGCTGGTATGACTTCAGGTATCAAAATTAGTTGATTTGATTTAGTTTCATATTTACCAAGGGCATTTAACAATGCATTTAGAAGATATCGACATATTCTCTCAAGTCCTAAGGATGTATACGTATGTGTGCATTTATGGTTATAGTAGTTTATATGTGTGTGACAAGCATTGTGTCTACTCCATGTAAAAGCAATAAGCATTAATAGTGTTTAATGTCAACAAGCATTAATAGCATGTCTATTCCATGTAAAGCACTGGAATTCAATATCAAGTCATCATTTTGGCCATAGTATTTATTAAACCACTACTGTACATGAGACTGCCATGGTCCTTTGACCAGCAAGCCTCAGGTCCATTGTAAACTTTTCAACACTCCAAGTGTCGTAGAGTTCAGCATTAAACAAGGGCAATGAAGCCCCGACTTCACGTCTTGTGTCCGTCCTTTATAAGCACTGTAACTTCGTGTAAATCATTTCTCAACCCTAATTTTTACTTTACTCATTGGTAAAATGAGGACTAGATGACCTGTAAGTAACTTTGCAGTTTTAACAGACTTTTACTATTTGGTAATAAAAGTGCACCTCCTTTTAGCCTTAAGGAGTATATGCCTTACTCTTCAGCAATGTTCTACTCAGGGTGATCCATGGAGTACTAGCAGGGTTGCCAGATTTTGAAGAAAAAAAAAAAACACACAATGCCCAGCGAAACTTAAATTTCAGGTAAACAACAAATAATAAAGCATAAGTATGTCCCATGCAATATTTGGTACACACTTAACTAAAAGAACTATTGTTTACTTGAAATTCCAACTTACCTGGCATTCTGCATTTTATCTAGTGACTGACTCTAGATACTCAGAAAGTTGCATCCCACTTACCTCACAATCAGAGCTTGACATTTTCATGCTGTAGCACAGTAGAATGAAATAGGCACAATTTTTTTTTTTTTTGAAACAGAGTCTCGCTCTGTCTCCCAGGCTGGAGTGCAATGGCGTGGTCTCCACTCACCACAACCTCCACCTCCTGGATTCAAGCGATTCTCCTGCCTCATCCTCTAAAGTAACTGGGATTACAGGCGTGTGCCACCACGCCTGGCTAATTTTTTGTATTTTAAGTAGAGACAGGGTTTCATCATGTTGGCCAGGCTGGTCTCGAACTCCTGACCTCGTGATCTGCCTGCCTTAGCCTCCCGAAGTGTTGGAATTACAGGCCTGAGCCACTACACCTGGCTGAGCCAGGTATATCTTAAGCGTTCAATAAATGGCATATATTACAGCTGTTATCGAGACTGTAGGAGTTGTGAATGGGGTAGGTGGAGAGGGAAAATGTTGAATTAGAGTGCTCTAGGAAAGACATACATGAGTGAGACTTGATAACAGTCTTGAACAGCTGAGACAGAGGTGATGAGCCAGAGGTAGGTAGGAGAGAGGCATAGGATTGAGATGAGAGGGCACAAAAACCTTCACCACTTCACTTTCTAACTTATTCACTAAGCATGCACATTGCACTACAGTGCCAGAGCTCCTCTGTATTTCCAAAACCCAATTTCAAGCAAGAACTGGTTTTATTCTCGCTCCTTTCCTCCCCCGCACCCCTACCCCAATTCGTGTTCATAGTACTGGGTAAGGCAAGCTGAATTGAGATTTTCTCTCATTAGGGAAGGGGTAGATACCATACCCAGGATGAATCTCCTTCTTCATTTCACTATTCCTGTATAGTACATGCAAAATGCAATTGCAGTGTACCGGAGTAAACTTGTGGGGAAAAGCAAGCCTCCAGAGAAACCTGGGGTTTTGAATGGAAGTGAAAAAGGGTCTATCTTTGCCTTAGTAGAATTATGCACTACATTGAAAGCAGCACGTTTGGGTTTCTTTCCAGTACCGCTGGTGGAGCCAACACTTTCGCCCATCAGTGGCTGTCTATAATATGGCACGTCACCCCCAAACTTGGAGGCCAGAAAGTTCTTCCCAATTTTGCTATAGCCTTGAGGTGGCTCTGTCCCTTCCAACTGAGACTGATTAAAAATACAAAAAAGAAATCTTTCCCCACAATCCCTTTCTAGGTGCTGTTTAAATGGCACTGGCTTGCCTTCTTCAAACTTCGCTGTTTTTTTTCTCCCTATGCATCTGTCAACTGCTTTTTTTTCATCGCCCTGAGCCCCACTTCCTACATGAAGCTTTCTTTGTCCACCCACCTAGATTACATCATTTTTCTCTTATGGTTCAGTAAGCATTTATATTGCCCTGTGTGTGTGGGGTGTGTGTGTGTGTGTGTGTGTGTGTATGTGTGTATCCAATTGGAATGCAAACACTTTGAGGACAGAAGCAAGGTCTTACAGTTCTGTCTCCTCACACTGAATGGCAATAGCTTTTATGTGTTCACTATATGTTACTTTTTTAAGGTGATAGTAATATAACCCATCAGATACTTAAATAATTTATGATTTTGTCTCATTAAAGCTGATCTAACCTGTTGAAACCAGTAAAAATTGTCAAATTTGTATAACTCAGTCTGTGGAGCATACTAAGAATTTAGGCAGTGAGGGACAAAAAGGAGAAGGCAGGAGCAGATTGATATTGAAGCTAGAAAGCTGACCCAGCAGAAGAGCTGGCCGCTATTACATTATCATTTTATGATAGTACAAATTAACATCTGTATCCATAGGAGTTTATCTGTCTGTGAGGACTATTACAAGAGTCCTTTGTGATCTCAAATTTAGTGTGCAACGGTGTCACATTTTTGGGTTTCAGTCCATTTGAGGATGAGGACCCTATTTGGGAACTAGAGGTACCTGAGAAAAGTTCTAGCCCCTGGGAACACTGGCAGACAAGAGACAGGCAAGGCACCTGCCAGTGGTCTGGAATCTAGGGCAGAAAGCCAGTGCCTACAGGATCTTGGAATGTTTATCTGAAAACCCAAGGGTATGCCTATTTGCACTCACTGGATTTTCACAGAAAGATGAAGGGAAACTTACATCTTAAGGGATATACGAGTACCAGAACTAACATTAGACAGCAGATCTTAGGAGATCTTATAGAAGCAAGACTAATTTTAGATCCCAGCCCTGATGAGGTAAAAATCTCCTAATGTTCTTTGCAGTGTCAAGTTTTGAGCCCAAGGATATAGCAGGATTGAGACTGTAGATGAACGGCCTTAGTACTTACATGTATCTTTAGGCCCAACAGGACTGAGAAAGGTAAAGACTGATATTTTATCTTATGAATAGCTTAACAGATTAATATGATCAGTAGTTAGACAGCTTTATGTCATATAAACATATATATACATATATATATAAATATATGTATATATATGCACCAAATCTCCTCAGTAAGATTAAGTACCCTATTTTTTTAAAGTCCTTTTTTTTTTTTTTTCCAAGATCGAGTCTTGGTCTGTCACCCAGGCTGGAGTGCAGTGGCACCATCTCGGCTCACTGTAACTTCTGCTTCCCGGTTTCAAGCGATTCTCCTGCCTCAGCCTCCCAGATAGCTGAGATTACAGACACACACCACCGTATCTGGCTAATGTTTATATTTTTAGTAGAGACGGGGTTTCACCATGTTGGCTAGGCTGGTCTCAAACTCTTGACTTTGTGATCCACCTGGCTCAGCCTCCCACAGTGCTGGGATTACAGGTGTGAACCACTGCGCCTAATCCTCAAAAAAGTCCAATTTTTAAATATTAATTGTTTTAATATTAATTAAATATATACACACACAAAGAACCACATTTCTCTAACCTGTAGTTTGAAAAGCAGGTCTAATAAAAGTCCAAAATGGGTGCTTTTCATGGATTTGGAGAAAGAGAATATTATTTTTTCTTTTATATATGTTGCTGTAATACAGTCTGCATTAGAAATATGGTGAGTTTTCAGCAGGCCTTTCCTACCTAATACCTCTCCCACCACTTTTTTGTACCACTCAGTCATTTTCTTTATGTGTGCGTGTGTGTGTGTGTGTGTGTGTGTGTGTTTGTGGTTTGTTTTTTTTTTTTTGAGGCAGAGTCTCACTCTGTCACCCAGGCTGGAGTGCAGTGACATGATCTTGGCTCACTGCAACCTCTGCCTCCAGGATTCAAGCGATTCTCCTACCTCAGCCTCCTGAGTAGCTGGGATTACAGGTGCAAGCCCCCATACCCAGCTATTTTTTGTATTTTTAGAAGAAATGGGATTTCAGTATGTTGGCCAGGCTGGTCTTGAACTCCTGACCTCAAGTGATTCACCTGCTTTGGACTCCCTGCAGGTGTGAACCACAGTGTCCTCATTTTAAATATTAAGGCCTGGTGTCTTAATATCTTATTAAAACACTAGAAACCTCAATATTCTGAAGTTTTTGTAATATATTATTGTAAAATATCTTAAATTTGTAACATATAAACTGAAAATAGAAGGGGAGATAGTTCAAATTTTCTCTAGAAAACACAGAACAAAAGGCAAACAACCCTAATGCTTTTCTGTTTATTTAATTTATCATTGTTGTCATGTGTTCATGCATGCTGTATGTTAACATAGGACTTTTCCAACATTTTGAATTCCATTAATCTAAAATATAAAGCCCTATACCTGTGATATATTACTAATGCTAATAGATAAGATCACCCAATTATAAACTTCAGTTTACTCTTATTAATGCAGCAAATGAAGTCATGGAAGTGAGTGAGATCTCATTTTGGATAAGGTTCCATTTCTTGTTAAATGTTGTTATTTCAGAGTTGGGCATATATCATCATTGATATAACAATTACAGATGTCTTATTTGTGGATTCATCTCCTGTCTGCCTCACAGTAATGATTTTACTACTTGTGAAGGATTACAAAAAATTACTGGAGGATTTACAAGAGGTCTCTGCAGTATTTATCTAGAAGCCAACTATAATATTGTTTTTCCATACCCATCAACCAACACAACTTAATCCTGACTCAAAAGAGCTGCATTACTCTTTCCTTAGCCTATGTGATTATGGCTTCAGAATCCTTTTAATCAATAAAAGTTGAATTAGTTGCAATAGCAGATGTTAGATGAGGATGCAAAGAAGATGCCATCTTCCTATTCTCCTGCAAACATCAAAAATCTTTTGCAAGAGGAGCTAGCAAAGAGTTTTGCAGTATATACCTATTGAGACTATGACTTTTTAAGTTGTGGTTATACTTATGTCAGCAGTTCTCAAAGGATCTGGAACTTGCCTGTTTTCAGGTTACATTAAGTTTTTGTTGTTGTTTCTTATGAATTGGTTGAGGAGAAAGGCAACAGAAATTTTGGAAAAAATTCTCAGCACATTCCAATCACTTCTACTGTTAATTGTCTACTTAAACTAGTGAAATGAGCCTTTAAACATCACAGTCCTGGGCACAGTCACCAGGGTTGTGTCCTCAAATGCCAGCAGCAGCAAAGCTCTACAGCTTCTTCCAGAGATGAGAGGCATGTTTCAGTTCAAGTAACTTATCAAGGGGCTGTGAGTAATTCTTAGCAAACCATTTATGGGCATTCTTAATAGTTTAGGAATTGTTCATAAGACTTCACTTGACATTCACAAAAACATACTAGGGCAATAGACTGGTATTGTCTTCTTAAAGAGTGGACACAGACATGGTGATTTTTCTTCTACAAGTTGGGCAATGGGAACCTATGTCATATATAACGTACTCTATGTTGTTTTCAACAGCACATCAGGAGCTAATCACGAAATATACTTGAAATCTTTCATGTAGAGACAATTTAATATAAGGAAAATGGCAATTCAATGGTAGAAGAGCCAAAGCAGTTCAGCAATTAGCAACAGGAGGAAGCTCTGCCACATCCAAGAGACAAGGAGAGGAGGTGTTGTTCCCAGAGCGGAGAAGCCAGGGCTGTCTAGAGGAGCCAAAACCCCAGAGGAGGATTACCCGATGAGAACTGGGACCATGATGGAGCTAGAGCCACCAATGAAAGGTAGCCACTACCCCAGAGGAACTTCTTGAGACTCTTAGCCTATGGGCAGATTGCACTGCCCCCAAGCCTACCTTAACAACCATGCCATTGGCTCAGACTTCATTTCCATCCACATTATCTCAGCAAAGCTCCATCTCTACTAATCAAATTATCTTACAGAAACTAAATACTATTCAAAGTTTTATCAGCATTTATACCCTCATATTATTATGTGTTATGAATATCTACTATGGCAGTGTCCAGCCATACTAAGGAGACTTCTTTGGAGATCTAACAGCTCAGATACCAACTATTGTTTTTATTGGGGCTCTGATTACAAATTATATGAAGTTTTGAGTGGTCTACTCATGAACTCTTTTTTTTTCTTCTTTTTTACTGACAGGGTCTCACTCTGTTGCTAAGGTTGAAGTGCAGTGTCAAGATCATAGCTCACTGCAGCCTTGAACCCCTGGGATCAAGTGATGCTCCCACCTCAGCCTCAAGCGTAGCTAGGACCACAGGTGCAGTCGCTGCACTCAGCTAATTTTCTTATTTTTTTTTTGTAGAGATGAGGCCTCGCTATATTGCCCAGTCTGAGCTCTCCTTTATTGTTTGTGTTTGGTTTGTCTTGTTTTTACAGAACACCAAGATTTTCAGGAAAGAATACATCATGTTATAATAGAAACACTCATAAGTAAAAATATTACTTCATGTGGTTACAAAGCACTATAGTATAGGGAGAAGATCAATATGGATCATTTATTCATTCATGCAGAATTTACTAAATGTTCTTGTACTTGGCAAATTCAAACATGAATCAGATATTAGGAGTACGCTCTCTCCAAAGAGTTTACAACCAGACATGTTTTGTTTTGTTTTGTTTTTTGTTTTTGAGACAGGGTCTCATTCTGTCATCCAGGGTGGAGTACAGTGGGGTGACCAGAGCTCACTGCATCCTCAAACTGTCAGGTTCAGCCATCCTTCTGTCTCAGTCTCCCAAGTAGCTGGGACTCAGGTGCATGCCACCAAACCTAGCTAATTTTTTTTTTTAATTTCTAGTAAAGACGAGGTCTTGTTATGTTGCCCAGACTGGGGAACCTGTTGTTAAAGAAAGCAGTAAATGTTAGAAAGAAAACAGTTAATGTTATATTAGAAGTATTATCAGCATGATGAGAAAGTCTAGAGAAGGATAAGAATATTTTTGCCTGTAGATGTCAGGAAAGACTTGAAGAGGAGGTGATATTACCGTGCTTAAAAGGTAAGAGTTTGCCAAATAGTGAAGGAGAAAAGAAGCATCCTCAGGCAGTGGAAAAGCATGTGTGAAGAACTTAATGAAGATAATCAACTACTATAAGAGTTTGATCTGGGTGTTTAGGAATTGAGTCAGAAAGAAGCATCCACACAGAAAGCAGCAAGAACTGTAACTGGAGAAGTAAATTGATGCCCAGTTGCAAACTCCCTGTAGGCCCCATTTAGGAGTTTAGAGTTCATCCTGTGAACAGCTGGACTCCAGCTGAGGTCTTAAAGGAGAGAAGTAACTTGAAGAGAATTGTTTTCAGAAAGATCATTTCGATGTCTATGTGAAGAATGGACTTGAGGAAAATAGATGCCAGGGAGATCAGATAGGAGGCTGTATTAATACTCTAAACAAAAGTGATGAGGGTCTAAGCCAGTGGCCGTGAGGATGATAAAAAGGGACTTCAGCCAGAGGACACTTCTGATGGAGATCTGACAGGTCTGATGATCAATTGGACATGGAAAATAAGGGACATAAGTCAAGGATGACTTAAAGAGTTCTAGCTGAGGCAACAGGGTGTATTGAAATGCCATTAGCTGAGGTATAGAATTCCATAAGGAAATGCAGGCTTGAGGATGAAAATAATTGAGGATGAGGTTAGTACCTCTATTTTCAAAATGTTGAGATTACTTCAGAAGTGGATGTGGGGCTTTAGATTCTGTAAGATATTTATATCCATTGAGGGGAAATCCACTGTGGAAGGATATTTAGATATTTGGTTTGCATATTATAGCCAAATCATAGGTGGCCTAATTTCCTGGTCTGTTCTATTAGTTTTACTTGGTTATGTTTGTAAAGAGATCAAGCAAAAGCTATACTCTCAACATTTTAAAATATTACTAAAAGCACAATGTATTTCCAATCCTAAAAGCATCTGTACAGTTTGGCAAGCATACAATATGGAGATTGAGAAAGAAACAGTAAAATTCAGGGTGGAAGTGCTGCATGTTATAACTGAGGACAGATGTAGTTTCATGGAAATGCCTGTAGTATATATAAAGAAGGCATCACACATCCTTGAATTAATAGGAATATATATTCTAATTAATTGACAGCAAGAGCTGTTGATAGAATGAAAGAATAGATCTCAAGCTCCCTAAGCAAGCACCCAGACACAGGCAAATAAATTGCTGAGACTGTCTTTATATAATATATGATGCAGTGTTGCAATAATCAGCCTATGTTTTCCTGTATTCCATCCATTATTTAGGATTTGAGGCTGTTTTTTACACTTAAATTTAGCATACATAAAAGAAAAAGTGTAGAGACGGAGACTAGAACAAAGAGAAAAATGAAAATTCAGAAAGAACACTTTAATTCAGATAAAATGACCACCATATTGTATAGAGTCTGTGACTTTAAAAAAAAAAAAAAAAAAAAAAAAAAAAAAAAAACTATATCATAGGCACTTCTTCATTGTGATGCTTTTTCCAGAAGAAATGATGAGTTGTACCAGGCCATCAACATTTTCGTGTGGGGTTAGGATTAAAGATACAATTTTCTCGGTACTAAGTTAATATATTACCTTGCTTTATTAGTAGTATCTTCATAAAACAAACGAACAACAACCCTAGATGAACTATTTCAGATAATTTCCCTACATACATGTTAAATCCCTAGGAAATATTTAAACAAGTCAAGTCAAAATGGTAGAGAGGGAAGGGATTTCCTGAAACCTGAGCTCTGGTTCAGACTCTTTTTTTTAGAATAAAAAGAATGAAAGAAAGAGGAAGAGAGTTTAGAAAAAAGAGAGAAAAGGAGAAAGAAAGAAACAGCAAAAGAAAGAAAAAAATGAAAGAGAAAGAGAGAGGAAGAGATTTTAGAAAAGGAGAAAGAAAGAAACAGCAAAAGAAAGAAAAAAAGAATGAAAGAGAAAAAAGAGAAAGAGATTTTAGAAAAAGAGAGAAAAGGAGAAAGAAAGAAACAGCAAAAGAAAGAAAAAAAGAAAGAAAGAGGAAAAGAAAGAGGGAGAGAGAATGAGATTCTTGTTTTATTGCCCAGGCTGGAATACAGTCTAAAAATGGGTATTAAAAACCTCTTTTATGCCAATAATTGTGTTTAACAATGGAGACAGGAAGCGATAGGGGATGAAAATAACAAATAAGCAGCCAACCAATATTTTATTTAAACCTGTGAAATGCTATGCAATTGCTGGGAAGTGATTTACTTCCAGTTATGTGGTCACTTTTAAAATAGGTATAATGTGATACGGAGAAAAATGTATGTTTTGTGGATTTGTGGGAGGAGAGTTCTGTAAATATTTGTTAAGTCTAGTTGTTCCAGGTCTGAGTTCAAGTCCTGGATATCCTTGTTGATTTTCTATCTCGTTGATCTATGTAATATTGACAGTGTAGTG
>PVKP010042550.1:0-18017 GCA_004027715.1 Plecturocebus donacophilus
AAAATAAATAAATAAATAAATTGGCTAAAATAGAAAATAAGCTCATTTACAATATTTACAAAAAAATATAATACTTAGGAATAAATTTAACCAAGAAAGTGAAAGACCTTTATTAGGAACACTTCAAAAAACGGATGAAAGAATGTGAAGAGGATACAAATAAATGGAAAAATATCCCATGCTCTTGACTCAGAAGAATTAATATTGTTAAAATGACCATACTACCCAAAGCAATCTACAGATTCAATGTAATCCCTATCAAAACACCAATGACATTCTTCATATAAATAAAAAAATCTTAAAATTTGTATAGAACCATAAAAGAGCCCAAATATCTATAGTGCTCCTGAGTTAAAAAAAAAAAAGAGCTGGAGACATCACATACCTGATTTCAAAATATACTAAAAAGCAATAGTAACTAAAACAGCAAGGTATTGATATAAAAACAGACACATAAACCAATGAAACAGAATAGAAAGTCCAGGAATAAATGCATGTATTTACAGCTAACTGATTTTCAACAAAGCCATTAAGAACATAAATTGGGGAAAGGCATATTCTTCAATAATGGTACAGGAAAAACTAGATATCAAAGTGTAGAAAAAATGAAACTAGATCCCTGTGTCTCACAATATACAAAAGTCAACCCAAAATTGGTTAAAGACTTAAATGTAAGACTTAAAGCCTACTAGAAACTACTAGAGGAAAACAGACATTGGTCTAGGGAAAAAAATTATGGCTGAGACTTCAAAAGCACAGGCAACAAAAATAAAAATAGACAAAGGGAACTATATAAACTAAATAGCTTCTGTGCAGCAAAGGAAACAAATCGACAGAGTGAGAAGGGCAACATGCTGAATTGGAGAAAATATTTGCAAACTATTCGTCTGCCAAGGAACTAGTATTCAGAATAAACAAGGAATTCAAACAAATTTTTGTATTTTTCATCCAACACGTACACCTGAGGAACTCAAACAACTTAACAGCAAAAAACTAATAATACTATGAAAAAGTGGGCAAAGGATCTGAGTAGGCATTTCTCAAAAGAAGACATATCTCTCTCACCCCAGTTATGGGGGAAAAAGGACATAAAAATGGACAACAGGTATATGGAAAAAATGTTCAACATAATGAATTACTGGGAAAATGCAAATCCAAGCCACAATGAGATAACATCTTACCCTTGTTAGAATGGCTCTTATCAAATAGACAAAAAATAAAAGATGCTGATGAGGATGCAGAGAAAAGGGAATTCTCATACACTGCTGGTTGGAAAGTAAATTAGTACAGCCATTACAGAAGACAGTATGAAGTTTCCTCAACAAACTAAAAATACAACTAACATAAAATCCAGTAATCCCACCACTGGGTACTTATTCAAAAGAAGGGAAATCTATATCAAAGAGGTACCCATACCTCCTTGTTTACTGCAGCACTATTCACAATAGCAACACATCAAATCAATCTAAATGTCCATCAATAGATGAATGAATTAAAAATGTGGATAAAATTTGAAAAAAAGAAAATGTGGTATATATACTCAGTGGAATACTATTCAGCCTTAAAAAAGAATGACATGCTCTCATTTGCAGCAGTGTGCATGGAACTAGAGGTCATTATGTTAAATGAATTAAGCTGGGCACTGAAAGACAAATATCACATGTCCTCATTCATATGTGGGAACTAAAAAAGTTGATTTCAGTGATGTAGGGCATAGAATGATAGTCACTAGAGGCCAGGAAGGGTATGTGACAGGGTAGTGGTGAAGAAGTTGGTTAGTAGGTACAAGACACAGTTAGATAGAAGGAGTAAGCTCTAGTGTACAAATAATATACATCAACAACAAAGACCACCATATTACAAGTAGACAAATACCAGCACAGAACAAAGGAAATCTCACTAAGTGAGATTCTTATTAATACGTGGGCTGGTTTGCATCAATGAAAAGTATTTGGTACTTTTCTCCAAGTCTTAAATACTTTAGAGATTCAACTTTACTCAGTATGTTTCTAATTTCTCCCGAGAATGGCTCCAAATTACATGTTACTAATTTAAAGACACACTAACCCTAGCAATTTTATTTATTTATTTATTTATTTTAAGAGAAAAGGACTTACTTTGTTGCCCGGACTGGTGTGCAGTGTCATGTTCATAACTCGCTGCAGCCTTGAATTCCTGTACTGGACCCAAGCAACCTTCCCATCTCAGTCTCCTGGGTAGCAAGAACTACAAGTGCTTGCCACCATATCTAGCTAGCTAATTTTTATTTTTTGTAGAGACAGGGTCTTGCTATGCTGCCAAGCTGATCTTGAACTTCTGGCATCAAGAGATCCTCTCACCCTGGCCTCCCAAAGCACTGTGATTATAGGTGTGAACCACCACACCCAGCCAGCAATTATATTTTTTAATGTAAGCAAGTAGAGAGTAAGAAATTAAATTTAAAAAGCATCTTGAGCCTGAAATAAAATAAAGCTATCTCCTAAAACTAATTAATATGATAATTCTATTCTATGACAATAATTTGAGTGTAAAATTATGGAATCAAGATTTCCACTTCTCCTCATACATTTCATTCATCAAGTATTTATTGAGTGCCTCATGTGTGCCACAAACAACTCTAAAAAGTAGGAATATTGCAGTACAATAGAGAAAGATAGAGTAGACAATTCCTTGCCTCCTTGAAACTCACATTCCATTTCTTTTTGATCGAGTGGTGGAGACAAAATGAGTTAAATATATATTGAATATTAGATGGTGATAAATGCTATGTGGAAATAATTACAAAGAAATTAGGGAGGACTTCGTTAGTTTTAAATACAGAGGTTGGAGAAGCGTCATTGAGACGACACTTTAGCAGAGAACTGAAGGAAGGGAATGAGTAAGCAATGTAGATTACTGGGAGGGTGTTTCTGTTTTCAGAAGAAGGAGGGGCCAGTACAAAGGTCATGAGACAGGCATGTGTATGTTTGCTACGGTCAAGGAACAACCAGAGGCCACTTGTAGCTGGAGCAGGATTGAGAAGAAACAGTATAGCATTACATTTGGGATTCAGTTGAAAAAAAAGAAGAAGAAATAGGAAAAGGTGAGCTCAGGTAGTATTATGAAACCTAGTGTCAACCATTTTAAGAACATTGCCTTATAGTGACATCACAGTGCCTATAAATCATCATTAACTAGTCAAGAGCAAACATAATACCATTTTGCTTAGATTTACTGATCTACTAATCTATTTTTCTGTGTATTAGAATGGTATTTTTATAATGTTCTACTTAACATCATATACTAGGACACAGGACTTCTGAGTCCTATTAGGACCTTTTCACTTATGTCTTGCTGCTACTTTAAAGAAATTAGTTCAAGGAAGGAAATTCTTTTCTGGTTTTCAACACCAGAACTGACATGCTATCTTTTCCCATTCACAATCTCTTTCCAAGTTTACTAAACAAGAGATCA
Organism: Plecturocebus donacophilus; assembly: GCA_004027715.1. Classification (NCBI taxonomy): domain Eukaryota; kingdom Metazoa; phylum Chordata; class Mammalia; order Primates; family Pitheciidae; genus Plecturocebus; species Plecturocebus donacophilus. The sequence continues at coordinate 3,454 of PVKP010042550.1, forward strand.
ATGGTTCTAGACCCTAGTGTTGATTTGTTATCTAATCCTGATAACTTAAGAAATATTCTTTCTTGAGAAATAAGATTTGACCTCAAACTGAAAGGAGTGTTTTTGCTCCTTTAAGCATTATCATGTGTATTACCTCTAAAAAATAAGAAAAGAAACCATAATATAAATAAATTTTTTTTTCTGAAGGATACTAAGCATTGTACTTTAGAAAAAAAGCTTATTAGTAAAAGTTTTACCAAATGAATACACATACAATTTAAGTTACTTTTTCTTACTGAAAACTAATATCTACCTCATTGTTAAGTTTTTCCCAAATGAGGAATAAACTAATGACTTGTCAGAAATCTGGAAAGATAGCAGATTGGAAGCACCGGGAATTTGTCTCCCCTCCTAGATAACAATTGCACTGGCAGAACGTGTCCAATGTAACTATTTTGGACTCTGGAGTCTATTGAAGACTTGCAACTTCCAGAGGAAGGCTTGGACAGTAAGGTGCAGTTAATTTCATCAATTTCAGATCTTACCACAGTAGCAGCTACACATCCTCCACCCCTCAGCTGTGTGGAGGCAGCTGTGCACATATTCCTGGATCAATCTGGACATGGCCTGTGGGAGCCATAGTAGGCAAATAAAAATCCTGTCTTCTGAATATCAGAGATTTATGCTCTGACCACTGATTGTTGTTTCTGATCAAAGAGGCAGGTGGCCATTGTTGTGCCTCCCATCATTGTTGTAAGCCCTTTCTCCTCTGGCTGAAGTAACTTTCAGGGGATTTAAACGGACAGTGTCCCTCTCTTCCTTTATTTTTGTCTTTTCCCCCTTTAGGGAACTAGACATTAAAAACTAGGATTTTTTTTTAAACTACATACATGAGGAAAATTGAAAGTGAACATGCCACACCCAGGGAAAGGCACAGGCTCAAAAAGACTGAGAGGACCTTAAGTTGACACCTTAGACTGATCCTTGGCACAAAGACAGACAGACAGACACAAACGCACACGCACAGAGCCAAAAAACAGCAAACCCTGGAGTAAGGAGAGAATATAATTTCCACAGTTACCTCATTACTAGGTCCAAATATCTAATTTACAACAAAGAAAATCACAAGGGAGACAAAAAAAGAGGCAAATGTAGCCCCTTCGAAGAAAAAAAAAATCAATACAAACTGTTCCCAAAAAACCTGATGACAGATCTACTAAACAGATCTATTAGATAAATACTTTTAAACAATTGAAGATGTTCAAAGAACTAAAAAAAAGATGTGAAGAGACTCAAGAAAAAGATACATGAACAAAATGAGAATATCCACGGAAATAAATTCTGAAAAGAAACCAAATAAAATTCTAGAACTTAAAAATAGAATAAATGACATGAAAACTTTACTACTAGGATTCAAGGATACATTTGAACAAACAGAGGAAAGACTGAGTAAACTGAAAGACAGGACAATGAAAATTATTGAGTCTGAGGAACAGAAAGAGAAAGAATTAAAGAAAGGTGAACAGAACCTTAGGGACCTGTGGGACACCATCAAACTGACAAAAAATGTATTGTGGAAATATCAGAAGGAGCAGAGAGAGAAAAGGGCAAGAGAGAAATAATGGCTGAAAACTTGCCAGATTTAACAAGACATGACTATAAGCATTTAAGAATCATTCAAAAACTAAAAGTAGGACGGACTCAAAAAGACCAACATTGAGACAAATATTATAAGCAAACTTTCAAAAGATAAAGACAAAAAAAATCATAAGAGTAGCAAGAAAAAAATGACTTGTCACAAACAAGGAAGGTACAATAAGATCATCAGCAGACTTCTCATCAGAAACCTTGGAGGACAAAATACAGTGGGCCAATATATTCAAAGTACTAAAAGAAAAAGTTGTCAACCAAAAATCCGATATACAGAACAACTGTCCTCCAAAAGTAAGGGAGGAGATGGGCACAGTGGTGTGTGCCTCTAGTCTCAGCTACTCAGGAGGCTGAGGTAGGAGGACTGCTTGAGCCCAGGAGCTTGAGTTCAGCCTGGACAACATAGTAAGATCCTGTCTCTTAAAAAAAAAAAAAAGACGAGGAAGAAATTAAGACATTTCCAGAAAAACAAAAACTGAAAAAGTTCATTACTATGAGAACTGCCCTGCAAGAAATACTCAAGAGAGTACTGTAAGGTGAAATGAGAGGACACTAGACAGAAACTCGAAACTGTATGGAGAAAGAAAAATCACTATAAAGGTAAATGTATGGACAATTATAAAAACTAGTACTATTGCAATAATGGTTTGTAACTCCACTTTTTTATTTTCTACATGATTTAAGAGAAGACTAATACATTTTTAAAAACAATTATTAGTCTAAAAACTAGTACTGTAACTTTGGTTCATAACTTCACATTTTGTTTTATACATAATTTAAGAGACCAAATATAGGAATTGTTAGTTTATTATACAAAGCATGAGTTAAGGATCCCTTATCTGAAATGCTTGGGACCAGAGTGTTGCAGATTTTTTTTTTCAAATATTGGAATATTTTCATTATACTTACTGGTTGAACATCTCTAATCCAAAAATCAATAGCATGTCATGTCAGTGCTCAAGAAGTTGTAGATTTTGGAGTATTTTAGATTTCAGATTTTCAGATTAGGAACACTCAATCTGTATAAAGATATAATTTTTGTGACATCAACAACCAAAAGGGGTGGAAAAGAGGTTGCTGAGGGAGCAATTTTTGTATGTTATTGAAGATAAGCTAGTATAAATTCAAATTAGAGTGTGATAATATTTAGGAAGTTAAATGTAGTCTCTATAATAACCACTAAGAAAGTAGTTATAGAATACATAAAAAAGGAAATGAGGAAAGAATCAACTAAAAATGCTTCAAAAATAACTAAAAACTAAAGAAGACTGTTGTATTAGCCGATTTTCATGCTACTGATAAAGATATACTCAAGACTGGGCAATTTACAAAAGAAAGAGGTTTATGAAGGCCTCACAATTATGGTGGAAGATGAAAGGCATGTCTCACATGGCAGCAGACAAGAGAACAGAGAGCTTGTGCAGGGAACTTCTCTTTTTAAACTCATCAGATCTCATGAGAATTATTCACTATTACAAGAATAGTATAGCAAAGACTTGCCCCCATGATTCGGGTACTTCCCACCAGATCCCTCTCAAAATGCGTGGGAATTCAAGATGAGATTTGGGTGGCAACACAGCCAAACCATATCATTTTGCCCTTGGCCCCTCCCAAATCTCATGTCCTCACATTTCAAAACTAGCAATGCCTTCCCAACAGTCCCCCAAGTCTTAACTCATTTAAGCATTAACTCGAAAGTCCACAGTCCAAAGTCTCATCCATGACAAAGGAAGTCCCTTCTGCCTATGAGCCTGTGAATCAAAAGCAAGTTAGTTACTTTTAGATACAATGAAGGTGCAGGAATTGAGTAAATACAGCCATTCTGAATGGGAGAAATTGGCCAAACAAAGGGGCTACAGGCCCCATGCAAGTCTGAAATCCAGTTGGGCAGTCAAATTTTAAAGTTCCAAAATGATCTCCTTTGACTCTATGTCTCAAATCCAGGTCACTCTGATGCAAGAGGTGGACTCCCACAGCCTTGGGAAGCTCCACCTCTGGGGCTTTGTAGGATACAGATCTCCTCCTGGCTGCTTTTATAGGCTGTTGTTGAGTGTTTGTGGCTTTTCCAGACACACAGTGCAAACTATTGGTGGATCTACCATTGTGGGGTCTGGAGGATGGTGGCCCACCCTCTTCTCCACTAGGTGGTACCCCAGTAGGGACTCTGTGTGGGGGCTCTGACCCCACATTTCCCTTTCACAATGCCCTGGAAGAATTCTCTGTGAGGACCCCACCCTGCAGCAAACTTCAGCCTGGGCATCCAGGTGTTTCAATATATCTTCTTAAATCTAGGTGGAGGTTCCCAAACCTCAATTCTGGACTTCTGTGCATCTGCAGGCTCAACACCACATGGAAGCTGCCAAGGCTTTGGGCTTCCACCCTCTGAAGCAACAGCCCAAGCTGTAACTTGACCCCTCTTAGTCATAGCTGGAGTGGTTATGACACAGGGCACCAAGTCCGTAGACTGCACACAGCAGAGGGACCCTGGGTCTGGCCCACAAAACCATTTTTTCCCCCTAAATTTCTGGGGCTGTGATGGGATGTGCTGCCACAAAGGTCTCTGACATGCTCTGGAGACATTTTCCCCATTGTGTTGGGGATTAACATTCAGGTCCTCATTACTTAAGCAAATTTCTGCAGCTGTCTTGAATTTCTCCCCAGAAAATGGGATTTTCTTTTCTATTGCATTGTCAGGCTGCAAATTTTCCAAAGTTTTATGCTCAGTTTCCCTTTCAAAACTTAATGCCATTAACAGCACCCAAGTCACATCTTGAATGCTTTGCTGCTTAGAAATTTCTTCTGAAGTTCAAAGTAACACAGATCTCTAGGGCAGGGGCAAAATGCCACCAGTCTCTGCTAAAACAAAACAAGAGGCACCTTTGCTCCAGGTCCCAACAAGTTCCTCATCTCTATCTGAGACCACTTCAACCTGGATTTCATTGTCGATATCACACTCAGCATTTTGGTCAAAGCCACTCAACAAGTCTCTACGAAGTTCCAAACTTTCCCACATTTTCTTGTCTTTTTCTGAGCCCTCCAAACTGTTCCAACCTCTGCCTATTATCCCATTCTAAAGTCACTTCCACATTTTCAGGTATCTTTTCAGTAGTACCCCACTCTACTGGTACCAATTTACTGTATTAGTCTGTTTTTACACTGCTGATAAATACATACCCAAGACTGGGCAATTTACAAAAGAAAAGGTTTATTGGACTTACAGTTCCACATGGCTGGAAAGGCCTCACAATTGAGGTGGAAGTTGAAAGCCATGTCTCACATGGCAGCAGACAAGAGAACAGAGAGCTCATGCAGGGGAACTCCTCTTTTTAAAACCATCAGATCTCATAAGACTTATTGTCACGAGAATAGCATAGGAAAGACTTGCACCCATGATTCAATTACCTCCCATCAGGTCCCTCCCACAACACATGGAAATTCAAGATGAGATTTGGGTGAGAACACAGGCAAACCATATAAACAGCAATGCAGGAAATGAGGAACAAAAAAGCTATACACCAGAAAACATATACCAGAATGACAAATGTCTCTCCTTATCAGTAATTACTTGAAATGTAAATCCATTAAACTGTCCAATCAATAGACAGAGATTGGCAGAATGAATAAAACTACATGCTGTCTATAAGATATTAATTTTAGATCCAAAGATACAAATACATTGAAATTGAGAAGATGGAAAAAGATATACATGCAAATAATAACCAGAGAGAGCAGAGGCCACTAATATTAGTGGCCACACTAATTAGAAAAGCTTTAAATCAAAAAAAGATTACAAGAGACCAAGAGGAACCTATGAGAGACCATCAAAATATATGAAGCAAAAGTCAACAGAACTAAAGAAAGAAATAGACAGTACTAAAATAATAGTTGGAGACTTCAATATCCCACTCTCAATACCAACCAGGTAAAGATAAGTAAGGAAATAGAGGACTTAACACAATAAACCAATTACATCTAACAGACACGTATAGAACACTTTACTCAAAAACAGCATATATATGTCTCTCAAGAGCACATGCAACATTTTTCAGAATAAACCACATGTTAGGCCACAAATTAAGTCTCAGTAAATTTAAAAATATATATATCATATGAATTGTCTTCTCTAGCCACAGTGAGATAAAGCAGAAATAAAACTATAAAATTCATAAATTTGTGGAAATTAAACAACACAGTCTTAAGCAACCAATGTATCAAAGAAGAAACCACAAGAGAAATTAGAAAATATCTGGAGATGAATGAAGCTCAAGAAACAACATACCAAAATTTGTGGGACTCAGAAACAGCAGTGCTAAGGGGGAATTTATACCTATAAATGTTTATATTAAAAAAACAGCCCTTTCCAGTGGTGATGACAACCCTTCCTGGCAGTGACAACCTACCCATGAGGACATGCCTCTCACAAAGGATCTCCTTCATCCCTCTCCAGAAGAGGAGAAGAGAAAACACAAAAGACACGTCTGATGCACAGCTCCAGTTCCTGTTTCATGGATGTGAAATGCCCAGTATGCTATCAAATCACCATGGTCTTTAGCCAAGCACAAACTGTAGTTTTGTGTGTTGGCTGCTCCACTGTCCTCTGCCAGCCTACAGGAGGAAAAGCAAGGCTTACGAGAGGATGTTCCTTCAGGAAGCAGCACTAAAAGCACTCTGAATCAAGATGAATGGGAAACTGTCTCAATAAACACATTTTGGATAAAAAAAAGAAAAAGATCTCAAATCAACAATCTAACTTTGCAAATTAAGGAATGAGAAACAAGAACAAATGAAATCAAAAGCTAGTGGAAGAAAGTAAATAAAGGTTAGGCAGAGAGAAATGAAATGAAGACTATAAAAATAAGAGAGAAAAATCAATAAAACCAGAAGCAGGTTCTTTGAAAAGAATCCATAAATTGAAAAACCATGGGGGAAGGGGTCAAGATGACCTATTGGAAGGAGCTGTGGTCCTCAGCACTCACAGACAGAAACAAAACAGGCAAGTAAATACAGCACCTTCTACTGAAATATCCAGGTTCTTGCACTGGGACTGATTAGAGAAAACACTCAACACACTGAGAATGAAGAAAAGTAGGGTGGGGTGATGGCCCACCCAGGAGTGACACAGAGCCAAGGGAACCCCCACCCCCAGACAAGGGAAGCAGTGAGTGACTATGTGAACAAGGAAACCATGCTTCTGCCATGGATCTTTGCAACCTATGAATCAGGAGATCCCCTTGTGAGCCCATGCCACCAGAGCTTTGGGTCTGTCACATAGAGATGGGTGGAGTCTTGGCAGAGCAACTGCTCAGGTACACACAGAAACCCAGGAGCCTTAAATACTCCAGTCTTTCTGCAATGCAGGCAACGTGAACATACCCCTAGGAAGGGGGCAGAATCCAGGGAGCCAAGCAGCATCATTCTGTAGACCCCACTTCCAATGTACCTCACAAGATAAGACCCACTGTCTTGGAATTTCAGCAAGCCATTAGCAACAGAGTAGAGCCTGTCTGACACAGGATGGAGCCTTCAGGGAAGAGAGGTGGGCAACACCTCTGCTGTTTTGTCAACTCAGCCATTCCAGCCTCTCGGCTTTGGAGAGTCCAAATAGTTCAGATGAGGAAGGATTCCCCTAGCAACACAACACAGCAGCTTTGCCAGATCATGGCAAGACTGCTTCTTCCTCACTGGGTAGAAACTTCCAGCTGGACCCTCCAGCCTCGCCTTCCTGCATATATTACAGACAGAGCTCTGATCTCTCCTGGGATGAAGTGCCCAGAAGAGTGGAGGGCTATCACTTAGGTTGGTTGGATGACTTAGCTGTTCTGGCCTGTGGGCTTTGGAGAGTCCTAGCTGACAGGAGCAGAGGCAGTTCCTCACCACAGCACACAGCAGTTTTGTTGAAGTATGGTCAGACTGCTTCTTTAAGCAAGATCCCGATCCACTTCCCCTAGTGGGGCAGGTACTTCCAGTCAGGTCCCTCTCACAGGGGCCTCTGGCCACCCTGGCCTGTGTTCTACCTGGGATAAAGTGCCTGAGGGGTGGGACAGGTTGCCAACTTGGTGATTTGGCTTCTCAGCTTATATAGCCTGTGGGCTCTGGAGAGCCCAAACCAATCAGGGGCTGAAGGAACCAATCAGGGCCTGAAGCACACCTTCTCTATCAAAAAGCATCCAGACTGCTTCTTTAAGCAGCTTCCTGATCCTGTCTGGGCAAGACCTCCCAACAGGAGTCTTCGGCTACCTCCTACAGGTATATTTGGGCCAGCAAAGGGTCAGTACCCTTGAGACAGAGCTTCCAGAGGAAAAGGTTGGCTGCCATCTTTTCTATTTCACAGCCTTCACAGGTGATACCTCCAGGTACCAAAAAAAAAAAAAAAAAAAAAAAAAAAAAAAAAAAAAAAAAAAAAAAAAAAAAAAAAAAAAAAAAAAAAAAAAAAAAGGCAAAAAACAAAAAACAAAAACAAGGAAACTAAGGTTTGGAGTGGACTCCCAGCAAACTGTAGCAGCCCTATGGAAGAGTAGCCAGACCATTAAAAGAAAAACAGATAAACAGAAAACAAGAAAACCCCATCCAAAGATCAGCAATGTCAAAAATCAAAGGTAGATAAACCTGCTAAGATAAGAAAGCATCAATGCAAAAACATTGAAAACTCAAAAAGCCAGAGTGCTCATTTTCCTTAAAATGAATGCAACACCTCTCCAGCAAAGGCTCAGAACTGGGCTGAGGCTGGGATGGCTGAAATGACAGAAGTAAGTTTCAGAAGGTAGGTAACAAACTTTGCTGAGATAAAGTAGCATGTTGTAAACCAATCCAAAGAAGCTAAGTCTCACAATAAAACAATACAGGAGCCGAGAGCCAAAACAGCCAGTTTAAAGAGGCACATAACCAATCTGTTAGAGCTGAAAAGCACACTACAGGACTTCACATGCAATCACAGTATTAATAACAGAATAGACTAAGTGGAAGAAAGAATCTCAGAGCTTGAAGACTAGCTTTCTGAAATAGGCTGACAAGAATAAAGAAAGAAAAATGAAAAAAATGAGCAAAACCTCTGAGAAATATGGGATTATGTAAAGAGACCAAATCTACAATTGATTGGGGTACCTGAAAGAGACAGAGAGAATGGAACCAAGTTGGAAAATACACTTCAGGATATCATCCAGAACTTCCCCAACCTAGCAAGAGAGGCCAATATTCAAATTCAGGAAATGCAAAGAACTCCAGTAAAATACTCCATGAGAAGATCATCCCCAAGGCACATAATAATCAGATTTTCCAAGTTTGAAATGAAAGAAAAAATGGTTAAGGGCAGCCAGAGAGAAAGGCCAGGTCACCTACAAAGGGAAGCCATCAGACTAACAGCAAGTCTCTCAGCCAAAACCTTAGATGCTAAAAGAGACTGGGGGCCAAAAGTCAACATTCTTAAAGAAAAGAATTTCTAACCCAGAATTTTATATCCAGCCAAACTAAGCTTCATAAGCAAAGGAGAAACAAGATCCTTTTCAGACAAGCAAATGATGAGGGAATTTGTTACCACCAAATGTGCCTTGCAAGAGCTCCTGAAGGAAGCACTAAATATGGAAAGGAAAAACCATTACAAGCCACTACAAAAACATACTGAAATACACGGACCAGTGATACTATGAAGCAAACACAGAACCAAGTCTGCAAAATAACCAGCTAGCATCATGATGACAGGATCTAATTCACACGTAACAATACTAAACTTAAATGTAAATGGGCTAAATTCCCCAATTAAAAGACACAGAGCAGCAAGCTGGATAAAGAACTAGGACTCATCAGTATGCTGTGTTCAAGAGACCCATCTCACAAGCAAAGACACACACAGGCTCAAAATAAAGTGATGGAGGAAAATTTACTGAGCAAATGGAAGACTGAAAATAAGCAGGGGTTGCAATCTCAGTTTCTGAGAAAAACAGGCTTTAAATCAACAAAGGGTGGATGCAGTGACTCACACCTGTAATCCCAGCACTTTGGGAGGCTGAGGCAGGTGGATAACCTGAGATCAGGAGTTCAGACCACCCTGGCCAACATGGTTAAACCCCATCTGCGCATGCGTGCGCACACACACACACACACACACACACACACACACAAATTAACTGGGCATGGTGGTGGGTGCCTGTAATCCCAGCTACTTGGCAGGCTGAGGCAGGAGAATCACTTGAACCAGGAGGTGAAGTTTGCAGTGAGCCAAGACTGTACCACTGCACTCCAGCCTGGGAGACAGAGCGAGACTCTATCTCAAAAACAAATAAACTAACTAACTAACTAACTAACTAAGATCAAAAAAGACAAAAGAAGGGCATTACATAATGGTAAAAGGTTCTATTCAGCAAAAAGAGCTTACTTTCCTAAATATATACACACCCAATACAGGAGCATGTAGATTCATAAAGCAGGTTCTTAGAGGCCTTTGAAGAGACTGAGACTAGAAAATAATAATAGTGGGAGACTTTAACACCCCACTGACACTGTTAGACAGATCATCAAGACAGAAAGTTAACAAAGGTATTTAGGACTTGAACTCAGCTCTGGATAAAGTGGACCTGATAGATATCTACAGAACTGTCCAGCTCAGAACAACAGAATATACATTTTTCTCATTGCCACATGGCACTTGCTCTAAAATTGATCACATAATCAGAAGTAAAACACTCCTCAGCAAAGCAAAAGAGCTGAAATAATAGCAAACAGTCTGTCAGACTATAGTACAATTGAATTAGAATTCAAGATTAAGAAATTCATCTAAAACCACATCACTACATAGAAACTGGACAACCTAATCCCAAATGACTCATGGGTAAATAATGAAATTAAGGCAGAAATCAAGTTCTTGGAAACTAAGGAGAACAAAGATACAATGTACCAGAATTTCTGGGATTCAGCTAAAGCAGTGTTAAGAGAGAAATTTATAGCATTAAATGCCCACATCAAAAAGCTAGAAAGATCTCAAATTGACAACTTACTTACTAAAAGAACTAGAAAACCAAGAGCAAACAAACCCAAAGCTAGAAGACAAGAAATAATCAAGATCAGAGCTGAACTGAAGAATGTAAAAAACAAAAAACCTTTCAAAAATCAATGAATCCAAGAACTCATTTTTTTAAATTAATAAGATATACTGCTAACTAGACTAATAAAGAATAAAAGGAGAAGATTTAAATAAACACAATTGGAATTGATAAGGGGGATATCACCACTGACCCCACAGAGATACAACCAACCATCAGAGAATACTATAAACACCCCAGTGCACACAAACTAGAAATTCTAAAAGAAATGGATAAATTCCTGGACACATACATCCTCCCACAACTGAAGCAGGAAGGAACTGAAGGCCTGAATAGATCAGTAACAAGTTCTGAAATTGAGGCAGTAATAAATAGCCTACCAGCCAAAACCAACCAAACAAACAAAAAATGCCCAGGACCAAATAGATTCACAGACAAATTCTACTGGAGGAAAGAAGAAGAGCTGGTACTATTTCTACTGAAACTATTCCAAAAAATTGAAAAGGAAGGAATCTTCCCTAACTCATTCTTTTTTTTTTCTTTTTTTGAGATGGAGTCTTGCTCTGTCACCCAGGCTGGAGGGCAGTGGCTCAGTCTCAGCTCACTGCAACCTCTGCCTCCCAGTGATTGAGGTGGCAGATCTGTGATTCTCATGAGTCAGCCTCCTGAGTTGCTGGGATTACAGGCACCTGCCACAATACCTGGCTAATTTGTATTTTCAGTAGAGACAGCGTTTTGCCATGTTGGCCAGGCTTGTCTCAAACTCCTGACTTAAAGTGATCTGCCTGTCTCGATCTCCCAGAGTGCTGGGATTACAGGTGTGAGCTAGCATCCCCAGTTCTCTCTAACTCATTATATGAGGCCAGCATTATCCTGATACCCAAACTTGGCAGAGATACAACAAGAACAACAACAACAAACTTCAGGCCAATACCCTTGATAAACATCAACACAAAAATCCTCAACAAAATACTGGTAAACTGAATCCAGCAGCACATCAAAAAGCTTATCCACTACAATTAAGTAGGTTTCATCCATGGGATACAACATTGGTTCAATGTAAACAAATCAATAAATGTGACACATTACATAAACAGAGCTAAAGACATGATTATCTCAATAGATGCAGAAAGGACCTTCAGTAAAATTTAACATCCATTTATGTTAAACACTCTCAATAAACTAGGTATTAAAGGAACACACTTCAAAATGATAAGTTCCATATATGACAAACCCACAGCCAATATTATACTGATTCAGCAAAAGCTGGAAGCATTCCCCTTGAAAATTGGCACAAGACCAAGAGGCCCTCTCTCACCACTTCTACTCAATGTAGTATTGGAAGTTCTGGCCAGGGCAATCAGGAAAGAGAAATAAATAAAACTCTATTGTCTCAGGCCAAAAGTTTCTTAAGTTGGTAAGCAACTTCAGCAAAGTCTCAAAATAAAAAATCAGTGGGCAAGAATTGCTAGCATTCCTATACACAAATGACAGGCAAGCTGAGAGCCAAATCACGAGTGAACCTCCATTCACAATTGCCACAACAAGAATAAGATGCCCAGGAATACAGCTAATAAAGGAAATGAAGAACCTCTTCAAAGAGAACTACAAACCACTGCTCAAAGAAATCAGAAATGACACAAATGGAAAAATATACCATGTTCACAGACAGAAAGAATCAATATAATGAAAACTGACATACTCCCCAAAGCAATTTATAGCTTCAATGCCATTCCCATTAAACTACCATTGACATTCTTCACAGAGTTAGAAAAAACTATTTTAAAATTTATGTAAAATCAAAACAGAGCCTGAATAGTCAAGACAATCCTAAGCAAAAATAACAAAGCTAGAGGCACTACCTGACTTCAAACTATACTACAAGGCTACAGTAACCAAAACAATATTGCACTGGTACAAAAAGACACAGAGACCAATGGAACAGAATAGAAAACCCAGAAATAAGATTGCACACCTACAACCATCTGATCTTTGACAAACTTGACAAAAACAAGCAATGAAGAAAAGATTCTTTATTTAATAAATGGTGTGAGATAACTGGCCAGCCATTACGCAGGAAATTGAAACTGGACGCCTTCCTTACACCATCTGCAAAAATCAATTTTCAAAACAGATTAAAGACTTAAATGTAAAGCCCAAAAGCTATAAAACACATAGAAGAAAATCAGAAAATCGAGGCAATACCATTCAGAACATAGGCTTGGGCAAATATTTCATGATGAAGACACTAGAAGCAATTGGAACAAATGAAAAAACTGACAAATGGATCTAGTTAAACTAAAGAGCTTCTGCACAGCAAAAGAAACCATCATCAGAGTGAAGAGACAATTTACAGAATGGGAGAAAATATTTGCAATCTATCCATCTGACAAAGGTCTAAAATGTAGCAACTACAAGCATCTTCAACAAATTTAAAAGATAAAAACAACTTTATTAAAATGTAGGCAAAGGACATGAACAGACATTTTTCAAAAGAAGACATACATGCAGCCAACAAACATATGAGAAAACCTCAACATCACTGAACATTAGAGAAATGCAAATCAAAAACACAATGAGACACCATCTTACACCAATCAGAATGGCTATTAAAAAGTTAAAAAATAAGAGATGCTGGCTAGGTAGTAGAGAAAAAAAAGAACACGTTTACACTGTTGGTGAAAGTGTAAATTAGTTTAATCATTGTGGAAGACAGCGTGGTGATTCCTCAGAGATCCAGAGGTAGAAATACCATTTGACCCAGCAATCTCATTACTGGGTATATACCCAAAGGAATATAAATCATTCTATTATAAAGATGCATGCATGCCTATTTTCAGTGTAGCACTATTCACAATAGCAAAAACATGTAATCAACCTAAATGCCCATCAATGACAGACTGAATAAAGAAAACATGCTACATATACACCATGGAATACTATGCAGCCACCGAAAGGAATGAGATGGTGTCCTTTGCAGGGACATGGATAAAGCTGGAGGCCATTATCTTCCACAAACTTATGCAGGAACAGAAAACCAAATACCATATGTTCTCACTTATAAGTGGGGACTGAATGATGAGAACACATGGACACGGTGGGGAACAACACACACTGGGGCCTGTTGGAGAATGGGAGGAAGGAGGGAGAGCATCAGGAAGAATAGCTCATGGATGCTGGGCTTAATACTTAGGTGACGGGACGATCTGTGCAGCAAATCACCACAGCACATGTTTACCTATGTAACAAACCTGCACATCCTGCATATGTACCCCTGAACTTAAAAAGAAAATAAAAAACCATTAGCTTGATAGACTAATAAAAAAAGAAAGAGGCCAGGCACAGTGGCTCACCCCTGTAATCCCAGGACTTTGCAAGGCCAAGGTGGGCAGATCACTTGAGGCCAGGATTTCAAGAACAGTCTAGCCAACATGGTAAAACACTGTCTCTACTAAAAATACAAAAATTAGCCACACATGGTGGTGTGTGCCTGTGGTCCCAGCTACTGGAGAGGCTGAAACAGGAGAATCCCCTGAACCCAGGAGGTGGAGGTTGCAATGAGCTGAGATGCTGCCACTGCAATCCAGCCTTGGTGATAGAGTAAGGCTCTCTCAAAAAAATAAAAATAAAAATAAATTAAAAGAGGAAACACTCAAAGTACTAAAATCAGAAATGAAAGTGGAGCTATAACTACCAATGCTACAGAAATAAAAAGGATTTCACGAGAGTATTATGAAAAAATATGTGCCAAAAAATTGTATAACTTTGATGAAATGGATGAATTCCTAAAAAAATACAACACCTACCTAAAGTAAATCATGAATAAATAAAATATTTGAATAGACTTATAACTAGTAAGGAGATTGAATTAATCATAAAAAATCTCATGACAAAAAAAAAAAA
>PVKP010042551.1:0-17990 GCA_004027715.1 Plecturocebus donacophilus
GAACAATTTTGTGGAAACAAAGGATTTACTCTTAGATATATGTCTATTTTGACACTTCCTTCAAAGGTTTTGCCATGGCCATCGTGGTCATACTCTTGCTTTGTTATTTGATGCAAGGCTGACTTTCAGTCATCCTTTGCCACACGAAACTTTTCCCGGTGCACTTTTACAGTGTTAGGGATTGAAAGAGTTGCTTCTTTCAGAGCTACAAGACTCTGAATTTGTGAACTCTCTGTCTCTTCCTTTTCATTCCTGCTTGCACATTGGGTAATTCATTTCTAAACTCACCTCTTTTGTGTCACAATTCCATCATTCTATCCTGTGCATATGAAGGATTCTATCCTGTGCATATGAAGGATTGATAGTATATGAAGGGACACTATGCAATTGATTGAACATAAATTGGAAAAGTGGCACCCCGGGCTCATTATTTCAGAAACTAGAATGTATTTTAGATTTTATTTTATTTTTTAAAATGTCCCTGGATAAGAACAATTGTTTTTAAAATATCCTATCAAAAATGTACACATAAAGCAGCATAACACAGCACATTTAAAAATTTCCAACCTACTAAAATAAAATTGGATTGACCAAAACATTAATGAATAATTCTGAGATAAGGACAATATACAATGCACACATAAAACGGCATAAAATTCCCTCATGCCATGTGTGTAATTTAATTATTGACTCTTACATACATGGCTGGAGTATCATCAATCACCATAGATAATATTTTTCTAAGTCACCAAAACTAATTACAGTCAGTCATCTCTACTCACTGAGACTAATCTCCGTAGTGCATTAAAAATCAATCTATTATATAGTGTCATGAAGTTATGCTGAGTGTAGTGATTTTTTTATGAACCTCAGAATTCTTTGTTGATTACCTGCATGCTTAACACAGATTTATCAAATTGTCTAAATTCTGTCTTGTTCACTCATTTAGTTTTCAAGTTTCTTTAGCCTCCCGTAGATGCTTTACAGCTTTTCTGGGGAGGGGGTCTTTTTTATTTAGAGTCCTAGATAGTTGTTTTGTAGAGTGATTATTAATTTGAAAGTGTCTGAATGTTTCCTCACAATTAGAATCACTTTTTCCTCAAAAATATTGTGCAGGTGATATTATATCCTTAGTGCAACATCAATTTCTTTCATTACTAGTAGTACTACTTTGTTTTCGGACACAGTGTCTCACTCTGTCACCCAGGCTGGAGTGAGAGGTGGTATCTTGGCTCCTGCCTCAGCCTCCCAAGTAGCTGGGACTACAGGCGTGCACCACCGTACTTGGCTAATTTTTGTATTGTTAGTAGACAGGGTTTCATTATGTTGGCCAGGCCAGTCTCAAACACCTGACCTCAAGTGATCCACCCACCTTGGCCTCCCAAAGTATTGGGATTACAGGTGTAGTAGTACTAATTTCCAGAACAGTTTTTAAGATCTTATGCCCCAGATTTATCCATTTTAAAGGGGCTTTTATTTTCCCTTCTGCAATTGGTGAGTAGTCTGTGAAATGATACCTTGGTACTTGAATATCTGGTTTACTAACCCAAGAGTTTTAGCATGCAGTGATAATGTTGCCTGGATTAATTTTTAAATTGTTTGTTGCAAATAAGTAAAACAAAAATATCTATTATATATATGATCAGTTTTATTTTTCAAAGTAATTTATATTCACTGTCTTACTTAATTTTCACTTGACAGGTTTAACTTTTACATAATGTTTATTTGCAGCATAATTTACATAATTTACATAATGTTTATTCCTCATCTAAGATTGAGCCGGGATACTTACTGCTCCAAGGCAGGAGAGAACACGTTTTGGCCTTTTTGAGTAAGTAAATATAGTCATCTCTTCAAATATGTGGAAGATTGGCTCCAGGACACCTTGAAATACCAAAACCCTTGGATCTTCAAATGGTGATGTAGTATTTTCATCTAACCTATGCATATCCTGCCATATCTTTAAATTATCTATAAATTACTTTTTAAAGTCTATGCAGATTGGTATTAAACCTTATGGGGTTTAAAATGCTTGTATTGTCTTTTGTTGTTGTATTGTTATCTGTACTGTTTTTCTTTGAGATATTTTTAATCTGTGGTCTGTTGAATCTGTGGGTGCAGAACCCATGGTTATTATGGAGGACTGACTGTCGTTGAAATTTGGGGGGTGAGAAAGGAGAGAGAATTTCTAAACTTGTTTTGTGTCCTAGAAGACAGGTATTTTTGATATTCTTAACGTATCAGGGCCTTATCTGGTTATCCATCTTCTTTTCTAGTATAGGAATGATGTGCAGAAACTGACTTAAACTGGTGGGAGGCTGTATGTTATCTCTGTGTTTCACATTTATTGTGTGTGTGTGTGTGTGTGTGTGTGTGTGTGTGTGTGCAGGCATATACACACAGAAACATTAATGCATTTCATTGGGAGTACTATGCCAGATCCCACTGAAGGTGTAATTAACTATATATTTCCATAATTACCTTTCTAAATCCCCCAAATTCTGAATTCTGAAACACATCTGGTCCCAAGTGTTTCTAACAAAGACTGGTAGACCAGTGTTAGGGTTCCTGCTTTTTCCTATTCCTCTCTTGTGACTGAGCCTGGGATGTGGCTTTAGAAACACACAGGTATGAAGGAGATATGCAGGCAACTAAAACAGATGATTCTCATTTAAACTCTGCAAGGAAGCCTGATGGGTTTGACCTGATCAAAGTATACCATTCAACACATCACTGCTTGGCAGAGGGAGGTCTTGTCATTAGCCACCAAGAAAGCTTTGTGGTCTGGAATACATGCAGAGGTTCATTCACGACTTAAAGAGTGACACATTAGTGAGTTATAGGTGAGGCTAATGGATGTCATTGATTGGGTCACTACAGACGGAGGGAAAGTCGGCATATACACATCAAGACCTACTAGGGATATCAGCCAAAGCTCAAACTGTAATGCCAGTTGAGCGTTGCCAGAGCTCAAGCAAATGATCTGCACTCATCAGTTACAAATTCTATGATTAGATACCACTAGGGCACTCAAGAAACCAGAAGTCTTAGGACATTATGGAGGAAGTGGGAAAAATCACTGAACTCTGCTTAGATATTTTAGCACCTGCTTCCTCCCACTAAGATGATATACAGCATCAAATATCAGAAATTCATTGCAAATTATAATTTTTCTTTCAATGGCTATACTAAATACATAGTATGCGTATATCTGTATTATATACCTGTATATGCATATACCTACATATTTAACCACACACACACATATATGTTTTTCTTCTGTTTGTTTCCATATTTAATCTATTGTAAGACTTTTTTAATTAAAATAACTACCAGGCACATAAAAATACGTAAAATAAATGTATTTTATTTTCATAAGCTAGTAATGAAATAAGAATTTTAGTTCAATATTATTTATGCTTTTAAAAGCCTTTATATTTTTCCAAAGAATTTAATGTATTTCTGCTGAATATTCTATTTAAAATGCCAGAGATAAGAATATGAGATTTTTCTAAGTGTTACTTCCATTAGTTTACCAAAATCAATATAAGTAGTTTTGAGGCTGGAATGTTACTACATTTCATCTCTCTTTCTCTAGAAATAAAACAAGAAAAGAAGTGATAGTAATAATAAGAGATGATAGCTTCTGTTGTTTGGGGAATAAGAATTATTTCCAGTTGCTCACCCATTATTGGCCAAAGAAAATACAGGACTGAAGTGGGATGCATGGGTTTCTAGCACTTTGAAAATCACCCTTATTTTAGAGATGGGTCAATATAAAAGAAAAAAAAAAAAACTTAAATCGCCTGAAAATGCTGCAGTATTATAAACTTTTTTGGGGAAAATAAAACTGCAGTTCGAAAAAGACTGTGCACGTATAAGAAAAGGAGAAAACTATTGTCTAAGAGTCTACATGAAGACACTAGGAACACTGTACACAATCATTTTATAACCAGTACATTGAAAATTAACAATTAGTATGTCTTCAACCAACTTGTGATTAATAAACTACTTGAATTAGGGGAAAAAAGCATTTAAATGTAAGAAACAGAAAAGCAACTTCAACAGTTTTAAAATGTGTCTAGTTTATATGTAAAGAAACGCCACTACCACCAAAATACTCCAAAAGGGAACTTTGATAGAGTCAAGTTGAAAACCATTGTATATTACAACAGAGAGTTTGTATACTGAATAGTATTCCTGCAAATTCATGTCCATGGAGGGCCTGTGAATGCGACCTTATTTGGAAATAGGGTCTTTGCAGATGTAATTAGTTAAGATGGAATCATACTGGATCGAAGGGGGTGTGAATCCAATGACTGATGTATAATAATAAAAGGGGAATTTGGACTCAGAAATAGAGGTACAGAGGGAAATAGGCCACGTGATGACAGAGACTGAGATTAGAGTGATGTCAATACAAGTCAAGGGATGTCAAGGATTGCTGTTAATCATCAGAAGCCAGGACACAGGCATAAAACCAGTATTTGTTTCCTAGTGCCTTCAGAAGTAGTATGGCCTTCTGACATCTCGATTTCAGATTTGAACCTCCAGAGAGAATAAAATGTCGCTTGTTTTATGCCACCCAGTTTGTGGTACTTTGTTATAGCAGCTGTAGGAAACCAATACACTTGATAAAAATAAGAAGCAGTCATATTTTTTGTCATTTTGATGTAAATCACAAACATAAAGCCTAACTATTGTATTTTTCATCTTGAGTTCATCTTTAATCTTTTTTTATACTAGCAAATATTTTTAAAATTATACCATAAAAATAAGTTTTGATTGAAATGTCATGTTAGATAAAACCTTATTATTCTGGCAAAAACTCATTTATTCATTATGTCAATATTTATTTACTGAGCATCTAATATATACTATATTGTAAATCTCACTTTTGATTTCTCTGATAGTCCTAATTTTCCCTTTTGTGACAAAGCTTCAAAATTTACCTAGCTAAATAGTCTACTAATTGTCTGATATTTGAGGTAACAATTTAAAAAAATTATATTTCTCTGTTTTAGAAGAGAATCAGAAGGCTTTTTCAAGAAGTTGTCATTTAATATACAGTTTATGGGTTTCACATTCGTGGATTTAAGTAACCATGAAGAGAAAGTATTTGGGGGAGAAAAATAGATGATTGCATCAGTACTGATCATGTACAGACTATTCTTGTCACTATTTTCCAGACAGTATAGAGTAATGACTATTTACATAACATTTACATTATGTTAGATATTGTAAATAATCTAGAGATGATTTAAATATATGGGAGGATGTACATAGGTTATGTGAATGACCTTATATACATCATTTTGTATAAGGAACTTGAGCATTCCTTGATTTTGTTATCCATGGGGAGCCCCGGAACCAATCTGCCCTGGGTAACAAGGCACAACAGTATAGGAAAGATTCCAAATATTCCTTTGGGCCACATGGTAGTTTAGTTTCTAGTTGTACAGAGGAAATGATATAATATTACTGCTGAAAATTTCTGATATTTAATTTCTATGCATCTATAATTATTACTAATACTTATATCCTGAATTTGGATGCCATACAGGCTGATAGCAAAGCAACTGAGAACTTACAAGAATACCTAATGTGATAAGTGTAGTGGAAATTGATGTTTTATCTGATAATACTCCAGCTCTTATAGTCAGTCCATCCCTTCACTATCATCTGCATTGGGATGCCTGCCTTCAATAATAATTGTACTAGATCTACATATAAATGCCAAAATTTAAAATGTTTTGCTTCTCTTTCCCATGTTTTATGTGTAGTCAGTATGTCATTTTGACCTCAAATCTGAAGAGAAGAGCTAATTAAGATAGTTTGATCCGTTATGTATTAAAGCTATGCCAGGAGATTTTAACCTTTCAGTGTAAAAAATAAGTAGAGAATGAAGAAAAGAAATCCAGAAATCCAAAATTGTATATGTCATAATGGTTCATATATAAAACATAATTTCAGTACTTAAGAGTAGTTTTAAAAATTTCAGCCTAGATTTTCTTCCCTATGATGTTATTTAAGAGTTGTGTCATAGTTCTGACAAAGTGAACTCAGTGAATTTAGTTAATTATCTTTGTCTTCATTGCTTATTATTTAAAAGAAATGGATTGTTGTAAATTGCTACTATTACTTATGCTTGCTCTGTTCCATTAGCTATGGAATCTCTGTGCAGACAGAAAGCAATGGAGCTCACAAAACCTTTGAAAGCATTGCTAATTTCATAATACCTTCTGGTTTAAGAGAGTACATTTTTGGGCACCTAAAGCCTCATTTAAAGCAGTACATTTTATAAGGTTCATAGATTAACTCCCAACCTTCATTGCACTACCTGCTTGTGTCCAGCACCATCAAAACATAACAACAATATGCCAAAGAAGAAGGATGAGGCTTTCATTGAGAGCATCATTGTTTCACATGTGTGTCTGAGAAAATCTCACCTGGGTTCTTTAATCCCTTGTTGGATTTTGCTATTACATGGACTGTAGAAACTAAATAGTACTTATGCTTATTCAATTATTTATTTGGCATAAAAATTATATATATTTAAGGTATACAACATGATGTTTTGGTCTATATAGTGAAATAATTACTATAGTCAAGCTAATTAGCATATGCATCTTCCAACATAACTGCTTGTGCTTGTGCCTCGTGTGTGTGTGTGTGTGTGTGTGTGTGTGTGTGTGTGTGGTGTGGTGTGTGATGAGAGCACCTGAAATCTACTCCCTTAGCAAACTCCCAGTATACAGTACGACCTTATTATAAATAGAGTACTTAGGCTTTATACAGTGCATTGGATCTCTAGAACTTATTTATCCTACCTAATCCTTTTACTCTTTGACCAACTTCTCTCCCTTTCCCCTACCTCTCCACCCCTTGTAACCACACTATTTGCCATAGCCAAAATATGAAAACAACCAAAGTGTTCTAATGGGCTAAATTGTTCAGTCACCTGAGAAGAAAAAACTCATCACCTAGAACATAGGGAAGAGTTAGCACTTCACTAGTGAACAGAGGAATGCTCAGAAATGCAGAAATACTGTCTATAAAGATAAAGAAATAAACTCTTTCCAAGGAAGAACTATTGAGAGAAAAGAGAAACTTTAGGAATATCAAACCATTGACTTTTTAAAATTATTTCTACTGATGGTTACACATTTTTAGAACAAAGTATGTTCTCTTTGATAATCAATATTTAAAAAATAGCAGCCTAGGCATCCTTGTTGTAACAAGAGGAATAAGCAAAAATTGAGTGCTTCTCTATGTGCCTTTTATTGGTTAATTTTAATAACATCCAGATAGATACAACAGGACAAGCGATATGGCCAACATCAAATAGCTATCAAAGGTCTTTGCCAAGAACTGAAACTTGGAAGTGTTCAATATCCTATATTTTTAATATAATGGTAAAAATATATAGTTTACTTTAAAAGTATATTATTATGTTAAAAATATAGTAGAAGTGAAATGATTCGCTACTATTTTCTTTAATAAATAAATAAAAGATATCTTAGAAAAATCCTTAAGTAGCATGACAAAAGGAATTAAGACCCCCGTTAATTTTTATCATTGGTTAATCTCTGTGGTAGAGTGATATAATAATCACATTGTTACAATCCCAAGACAGTTCATTTTAATCAGGCTCCATGCAAATGGGCCATATCTGTCACTTGGTAATTGGAAGTGGATTTGTAAAGAAGCTAATGCTTAAGTCACTGTTTACAAGTAATTACTGACATTCAATCCAGGTTCTTATCTGTTGTACTTTATGTTAAGAATGTCTAAAAAGCAGATTTCATTTCTGAAACTAAATTGCCACACTGTATCACCAGTGTCAAATACAAACCCCACAATGTATGAGAAACCTTAGAAAAATATATTTTATGTCTTCCTCTCTGGCAATTAACAGCTAAAGTAAGCTATGTTACCACTGGTAGCAAGGTAGTGACATGATAAAGGTTTATGCTTATCTGTTTTGTCTCACATTGCTTTTTGGTTTGCTTTATAAAACCTTTCTCTGGCTACAACGTATTTGAAGTTCCTTTAGAAGTCTGGGCCACATACTTTAAAAAATAAACGTAAGAAAGGGAATAACTAGAAGTTTATAGCCGCTAATACACATTACTGTAACTTGCTTAATGACTTAAATAGACTAAATTTAACAATGACTATTACACAAATAATCTGTGGCTGAAGTAGAAGAAGTTGAAGGATAGCTAGTTAATAAATATTTAACGACACAAGTTTAAAAGGCATTTGTAGTAAGGAGACCAAAGAGAGGATACATGTTTGTTACTTCCTCAATGTGTGTCTGGTGCCTCAGAAATTGAGACACTGTAGAATGGTTAAGCCTAAGGATGCTACACCTGTACTTTGTGAGTTCATCTTTTCAGTTTTGCCCCTTTGTATGTGACCTTCAGTAAATTGCTGAAGCTATTTGTACCTTGGTTTTCTCCTGTATAATGGAGATGATAGGATCAATATCTATCCAATAGGGTCTCATACCTGAGTTTGTTAAGTAGAAAGACCGGTGCTTGACACACAATAAACACTTTATCATCACGGTATATTTTCTTCTTTAGATACTGCATTCGACAGAGTTCCATTTAACACACAGAATAAAATGCTCTCATGCCACTCCTCTTCTCTTTCTTTTTTTTTGAGATGGAATTTTGTTCTTGTTGCCCAGGGTGGAGTGCAACGGCATGGCCTGGCTCAGTGCAACCTCCGCCTCCCATATTGAAGCAGGTCCCCGCCCCAGCCTCCTGAGTAGCTGGGGTCACAGGCGTGCACCACCACGCTTGATTATTTATCTATTTGTTTATTTTGTATTCTTAGTAGAGACAGGGTTTCACCATGTTGACCACGCTGGTCTCAAACTCCTGACCTCAGGTCCCGCCTGGCTCAGCCTCCCAAAGTGCTGCGATTACAGTTGTGAGCCACCACGACTGGCCTGTAAGTGAATAAAATTAACAGGAAGGAAAAAAAAGAGGGAATCTGTCTGATGGCCTTTGCTTGGTAGAACTACATGATCCATTGAATTTATTCCAAATGGATTCATCCACCAATTAATATGCTCCTAGTATAGCAACACACTCTGGAGATGCACAGCAAAATATAATGTTGGCTTTGCCCTTGAGAAAATCACAGTGGCAAGCTAGAGAGTAAATCTATGACTACTGTGTGATAAATAGTATCAAAATGGTAAGCAAATGTTGCTGTAGGAGCAGAAACTTCTTAATTCAGTGGCAAGAAGAGTTTTGTGTTTCAGAGGATAACTCTGGGAAATGGAAGAACGTGTGGAAGAGAAACCATGCATGAAGGTAGGAATGTCACCAGGAGAGTGATTCCTGAGTAAAGATTAGAGATGGTGTGGTAACAGGATTGTTATTGTCTTGATTAACAGGACTCTGGATGATTTGAAAGATGTGAAGGAGGTAAGATTAACAAGAGTTGGCAAATAATTGTTTATTTGATGTCAAATATAAGGAACAGGAAAGCATCAAGAGTGACTCACTCTTTTTCCATAATTAATTGGATTTTAAAGCAGAAGCTTTTTGATTACTTTACTTTAAAATGAACATACACTATTTTTAATTTCCAGTTATAATTATCCCCCAGAAATACTAACCTGAACTCTTCCTTTTCTTTTTGATATTATTCTTCTGAAGTCTCTCTGTCTTAATTGATTTATTATTATTATTTTGATGAGTTTTTAAAAAATAAACCTTAATTAGTTGTGAGGTAAAATTTAAAACTGTCATTGAGTGCCTGCCCATTTACATAGGGCTTTGCAGTACTGAAATCATTTTCACATGTATAAATCATGTAAAAGTATTATTTTCATATTAGATATGATACAAATGAGACAGTGTAAGAAAAGTATAACTCTTTAAGGTACCTTAAAAGCACATTTCTCATTTCTAAATTGAACCATGAACTTAATAACATGGGCCATGATATACCCTGATAAGAATTAAGGAAAATGAGATAAAAAAAGACAGTTCATTCTTGCTAAAAATATTTCCTTTAAAGGAAAATTAAAATAATACTTTCTTATTTTCATTACCTATCTCTTAAGTAATTATTAGAAGATAATTTTCATCCCATCAGGCAAAAGACAATTCAGCACCATAATGATACTACTCCCCTGCATCATTAGGCTACTTGATAGAGGGTATGATGAAAGCTGATGCATGCTCATAACCACAGGAAGTCTACTTGTATAGTAGGAACAAAATTCTGTTCACTAGTAAACAGAATTGAAATAATGGGCTATTAGTTTAGGAGTGGTGAATGGATACTTGGAAATGTAATTTCACTTGATTTAGTTTAGTACTTGACTACTCACTGACAAGTTCAGAATGCTACTAGACCAGTTACTACTACAACCTGAAGTCACTTCATCAGAAAACATATTTTTCAAGTAATATTACTGACTAAAATAGTTATTATATATAAAGAAGAAAAAATATATAAACTTAGCTTTTTGAATGTAAGTTTAGTAATGTTAAGTGTTTCCACAATCTAATCCTATGATTTTAGTAGACTAGAGAATTATAATTTTCATTAAAAAAAACTGCAATCATGCTGAAAATTCTATAATTAAGATATCTTATATCTTTTCTATTATTTGGTATTAGCATGAGAGAATCTTTAAGAAGGTCAAAAATGAATATTTAACCTATCCATAAAGACATCTCAGATACATAATTCAGTTCAGATTGTTTATTCTTTTCTTTTAGAAATATTTGATAATACTAATAATTGATTTAAAATTTCTTCAGAGCATGAAATAATTTAGATAAGAACTTTCGATATTTGGGGTTCACTATGACCAAAAGACAGCAATTTTAAAACTTTTACAGCAGAAAAACATCATGAATTTAATCCTGATAAATTAGCGTGGTTCTCCAACATTCACCCCTTAGAAAAATACAATATTTAAACCTCTGAGATTATTACTCATGTCAAAATCAACAATTACTATTTACCTGGATAGTCAAAAGCATTAAAAATCAAATATTCACATGGGAAATAAGAATCTATCACAGGCAATGATTGTTTTACTGCACAAAATCTATGAGAACACATATTTAATATTTATCACAGTAAGTTTTGGAGTGAATATTTTAATTCCTTTCTTACACTAGAGTAAAGGTAGAGAGGTTAGTCATCCTAGCACTATTACATAGCTCAGTACGAAGACAAAGAAAACCAAAGTCCAGGGTATTTACCATCACATTACATTTATTCATATTAATAGGAAGTTTTAGTAAAGTTGATTTTACATCAACAAATAACCAAACGTTTTTAAGCCACATTTTACTCGCAGAAAAAAAAGAGATGGGAAAGAGTGGGAGATCTATCTCCTCTACCAGCAGACGAGATAGAGAATTCAGTGAAAACAAAATATGAAAGTTGTTCTTAATAGGGGAAAAGAAGAATGTTAAAAATGCTAGAATAAATTAAAGTATACTTCAATTATTTATGACTTTCTTTTGAAACTAAAGACATTTAATTGATTAATTACAACCCATTTGAATAGTTTTAATCTTTAATAACCAATTTCAAATAATATTTGTGTTGTTAAATAAACTTTTTCTCTTAAGCATGTAAAATTACTTTATACGAACTGATCTGCTAATATTTAGATGTTAGTATAATCAGAGGTTGAGAAAAATTTCCCCCAAAACAATCAACTTGATTTAGAAAAAAAGACTTTTCTCCATCTAATTATAATAAATATTTTGAAAAGCTTCAAGGAAAGCAAATGATATTTCTTTGCATAATTCCTTTTTGTGTTTTGTATTTTCCTGCACAGAACTAGCTCAACTGCTAGGATTGGCTTCGGATAACAGCATGGCATACTAGATAGAGCCTAATAGGCTGAAACTGAATATACTTTCTGCCCGTGATCCTTGCTCAAATTACTTAATGTGTCCGTAGTACAGATTTGCTTAGAGTATAGAGCTTGCGATATGCACATTGATAGTTGTCTTGTGCACTTATAGATGAAAGGTATATACACTCAGATGTTGGGCCTGTGTATTAGTCAGGGTTCTCTAATAAAACAGACCTAGCAGGATGGGTGTATATATGAAGGAAAGTTTATCAGGAGAGTTGATTCACACCATCACAAGGCAAAGTCTTACAATAGGCTGTCTGCAAGCTGAGGAGCCAGGAAGTCAGTCCACATACCCAAACCTGAAAAGTAGAAAAGCTGATAGGGCAACCTTCAGCCCGTGGCCAAAGGCCTGACGGCCCCTGGCAAATCACTGGTATAAGTCCGAGTGTAAAACCTTAAGAACTTGGCATCTGATGTTTGAGGGCAAGAAGCATCCAGCACAGGAGAAAGATGGAGGCCAAAAGATTCAGTCTAGGCCTTCCACATTCTGCCTGTTTTTATTCTAGCTGCACTGGCAGCTGATTAGCTGGTGCTCACCCAGATTGAAGGTGGGTCTGCCTCTCCCAGTCCATTGACTCAAATGTTAGTCTCCTTTGTCAGCATGCTCACAGACACACCCAGAAACAGTGCTTTGCATCCTTTAATCCAATCACATTGACACTTAATATTAACCGTCAGAAGTCCATCCCTTGTCAACTTGAAGCCATACACATCTCCTGAAATTATAGATCTAATCTTCCAATAAAGACAACAATAAGATCATAATTATGCCTAACATAATACAGCTAACCTTCGTACAAAGGGAAGCACACTGATCTTTAACCTAAATGGTATTACATAAAGTTAACAACACTTAAATGTTGATATGAAGTTAATATGTCTTATGTAACATGATAAAAGGAAAGGAAATAAAATGTAAAATTTTCTTGGCACAAGTATATGCATCCACAAACATGCTCCTAACAAAATAAGGAGGAAGTATGACAATTACAGCCCTTGTTTCTGCCACTGGTCCTATAATCATAGCTGGTATTGATGACTACCTTCTTCTACTACCCATTCTGTATTCCCTTTGCCTTCAGCAAGCACCTCCACAGCTCATGGTTTTTCACCCAGTGGAGTGACCCAAATCATCATTCCTGAAGGGTCTGCGCCATTTGTAGTCCTGCCTGGATTGGGTTGTTGTAGTTTCCCATTGACCTTAACCACAGGGCATGGTGACATTATGAGATGCCCTAAGGGATCCCCTGTATTCCACGCATACTCTTCCTCACCTCCATTGTGGAGCAGTAGACTGATTTCAGTTTGATAGTCTGGGTCAGTCACCCCAGCCAACACTGTAACTCGCCTTTTAGCCTGTTGACTTAGAGGTAGGAGGAGCCTGAAGTGTCCAGGTGGCAATCTTCACTTCCAGTTTAATGGAATTGATGTGTCTCCTGGTGGCAGCATTCCTCCCTCTGGAACTAAGACCTCTAGGCCAGTAGAACGTAATGTCACAGGAACAGGAAGCAAAAGTTTTGCTAGTGGGTCACTGGAAGTGACAGTGAGTGGTGCTACTTCCACTTTCACCCCTTGATTACTGGACCCATGAATCCTGGCTATGGAAGAAAGAGTACCGTATATTGGATGCTGATTCAGAACATACACAATTTTCTGGAGAATTTTGCCCCAGCCCTGCAAAGTATTGTTACCTAGTTGGAATTGTAATTGTGACTTCAAAAGGCAATTCCACTGTTCTATCAATGCAGGTGCTTCAGTAGGATGGGAACATGACAAGCCGGTGAACATGGGCGTGAGCTCACTACCACACTCCTTTGGCTGTAAAGCACAGGGGCCTTGGTCAGAGGCAATGCTGTCTGGAATAGCATGAAGGTGGGTAAGGCATTTCGTGAGTCCATGGATGGTAGTTTTGGCAGAAACGCTGAATGCAGCACAGACAAATCCATATCCACAGTAAGCATCTATTCAGGGGATGACAAACCTCTGCCCTTTCCATGATGAAAGAGGTCCAGTATAATCAACTTGCCACCAGGTAGCTGGTTGATCAGCCCAAGGAATGGTGCCATTTTGAGGGCTCAGTGTTGGTCTTGGCTGCTGGCAAATTGCACACCCAGTAGTGGCCACAGGCCGCTCAGGCTTGGTGCATGGAAGTCCGTGTTGCTGAGCCTATGCATAACCTCCATCCCTGTCACCATGGCCACTTGTTCATGGACTCATTGGGTGATGACAGAGCTGTCTGGGGAAAGAGGTTGAGTTGTCCACAGAACGAGTCATCCTATCCACTTGATTATTAAAATCCTCCTCTGCTGAGGTCATTCTTTGGTGGGCACTTACATGAGACACAAATATCTTCACAGTTTTTGATGACTCGAGAAATCCATCCACATACCTCTTTCCTAAATTTCTTTATTACCGATTTTCCAGTCATGCTTCTTTCAAGTCCCTCATCCTCCAGCCAAATGACTGGATACAGCCCATGAATCAGTATATCATCATGCATCTAGCCATTTCTCCTTCCATGCACAGTGCACAGCCAGGTGCACTGCTCAAAGTTCTGCCCGCAGGGAATATTTTCCTTCAGTGCTGTTCTTCAGGGATGTCCTAGAAAGGGACTTTGGTGCTGCAGCTGTTCACTTTCGGGTGGTGCCTGCATATCACTCAGAACCATCTGTGAACCAGCCCTAGTCATCTCTTCCTCTGTCAACTGATCATAGGGATCTCCCCATGAGGCCATTGGTGCAGGCTAGGGGAGAGAAGGCAGGGTCGCAGGCGTGGGGAACATGGGCATTTGAGCCACTTCCTCATGTAACTTGTGTTCTCAGTACCTGCTTGAGCTCGACTACATACATACCACTTCCACTTGATGATGGAATGCTGCTGTGCATTCCCCACTTTATGGCTACATCGGTCAGAAAGCACCCAATTCATGATAGACAGTTCAGGTTATATGGTGACTTGATGACCCATCATCAAACATTTAGTTTCTACTGAAATCCAGTCACAGGCCAAGAGCTATCTCTCAAAAGGAGAGTAGTTATCTGCAGAAGATGGTAGGAACTTGCTCCAATATCCTCGAGGCCTTTGCTGTGATTCATCTATGGGGACCTGCCAAAGGCCCCAGACAGCCTCCCTATCTGCTGCTGACACCTCGAGCACCATTGGATCTTCTGGATTATATTGCCCCAGTGGCAGAGCAGCCTGCACAGCAGCCTGGACCTGGTGCAGAGCCTTCTCCTGTTCTGGACTCCACTCAAAACTTGCAGCCATTTGGGTCACTGGATAAATGGCTCAGAGTAGCACACCCAAATGAGGAATGTGTTGCCTCCAAAATCCACACAGGCCTACTAGATGTTGTGCCTCTTTCTTGGTTGCAGGGGAGGCCAAATGCAGCAACTTATCCTTCACCTTAGAAGGAATATCTTGCCAGGCCCTGCACTGCTGGACCAGAGAAATTTTACTTAGGTAGAAGTTCCCTGAATTTTGGTCAGATTTATTTTTCATCCTCTGGCAAACACATGTCACACCAATAAGTCCAGTGTTTGCTCCTTCTTGCTCACTGGATCCAGTCGGCATAATGTCATCAATATAATGGACCAGTGTGATATCTTGTGGAAGGGAAAAGCAATCAGGATTTCTGCAAACAAGATTATGGCACAAACCTGGAGAGTTGATATAACCCAGAGGTAGGACAGTGAAAGTCTATTTCTGGCCTTGCCAACTGAAGGCAAATTGCTTCTGGTGGGCCTTATGGACAGGAATGAAAAAAAAAGGCATTTGCTAAATCAGTGGCTGCATACTAGATATCAGGAGATGTGTTAATTTGTTCAAGAAATAAAACCGCATCTGGTACAGCAGCTGTAGCTAGAGTTACCACTTGGTTGAGCTTGTGATAATCCACTGTCATTCTCCAAGATCCATCTGTCTTCCTCACAGGCCAAATGGGAGAGTTGAAGAGGAATGTGGTGGGAATCACCACCCCTGCGTCTTCCAAATCCGTGATAATGGCACTAATCTCTGCAATCCCTCTAGGGATGCAATATTATCTTTGAATTACTATTTTTCTAGGTAGAGGCAGCTCTAATGGCTTTCATTTAGCCTTTCCCACCATTATAGCCAGTCAGGGCTCCACTATGGGAGTTCCGCCAGCTGCTAAGTATATCTATGCCAACTATACACTCTGGCACTGGGGAAATGACCACAAAATGAGTCTGGGGACCTGCTGGAGCCACTGTAAATTGGACCTGAGCTAAAACTCCATTAATTACCTGACCTCTATAACCCCCTACATTAACTGGAGGACCACATAACATTTTGGGTCCCCTGGAATCAATGTCAGCTCAGAGGCAGTGTCCAGTAGTCCCCAAAATGTCTGATCATTTCCCTTTCCCCAGTGCACAGTTACCCTGTTAAAGGCCAGAGGTTTCCTTGGGGAAGGGTGGGAGAAACAATAACAGTATAAATTGTTGGTAGTGTAGTAGGGTCCCTCCTCAAGGGGACCCAGCCTTCCTTTATTTTAGGGTTTCTAGGTGTGTAAACTGGTAAAGTCTGGATTGTTTGAGGAGCTGTGATTCTGTTTTTATAATTCAAATTAGTCTTTTGTTCAAGCATCCTAGAAGTTTTCTGCTCTCATAAATTAAGAATGCAGTAAGCTTTCTATCAGTCTCACTTCTAGGAACACTGTGATTAATTGGCCAGTGCCAGAGCGCTACACGAGTCAGGTTACTCTGAATGCCACCTTGCCTCTGCTGTCCATTACAGCAGCTATGCCCACCTTGCCTTTGATAGTTGAGTGTCATCACTTGGCCACTGCCACCTGGAGATCCAGTTATTCCCATTGCATTTGAATTTTGTAGTTGGGTGACTGTGGTTTCCACTATTATATCTGGAATACAGAGAAGACCAATCACAGAGCTCTTCAAGGATGCAGGTGCTGCCCTCGTATATCTACTTCACAAAGTGTTGGTGAAGGGTGTATCTTCTGGGCCCTCCCAGCTGGGATGAGTAGGTCTAAAGTGACTCATCCACTCTAGCATCCCACTCTCCCTAAGCCTTTGGATCCCATCCTCTACATTAACCCAAGAGAGATCAAGCGTTTCCCACCCACTCACAGTGGGCCACCTTTTGATCCACATTTCAGCCAACAAAGCAAGTAAATGATTAGAAACTTTTATAACTTCCCAAGCTGCAGCATTAAATGCAGAATCCCTACTTAGTCGACCAAAATCAACAAATTCAGCTTGACCAAACTTTATGTTCCTTCCACCATTATCCCAGACCCTTAATATCAATCCCCGTGCCAGTTCTCTAGATTTTTTCTTACATAAATGAGAAAAGCAGTTTTTTTGGAGTGCAGTGTAGCTCCCTGTAGGTCACACTCTGAACCTTACCTCTAGGGGCCTGCCAGGACTTTAGTCTAGTTATAGATACAGAAGCAAACAGGGGTGTTGGGGGTGAGTCCTGAGGATAATCAACATTGCCTGGCCTGGAAACTGCCTCATGGGAGGCCATCACTCTTGCCTCAGGCAGTGCCAGGTTTGCCTTCTTAGACAAAGGTGGAGAGGCTGATGGCATCGTGGGTCAGGGAGAAGATGTTGCCACCACTGGGAATTAGGAAGCTGTTTCTTCTGGCCAGAAAGGCTCACCATTGAGTTGATCTTCGACCTCTGATATCCTTTCTTCTGCTTGGTCAATACGGCTGTTGAAACTTGTACATGCTTCACGAAGTTCTCGTGTTGTGTTTTTCAGCTCCATCAATTCCCTTATATTCCTCTCAAAGTTGTCCATTCTCGTTAGCATTTTGTTAAATCTTGTTTCAAGGTTCTTAGTTTCTTTGCATTGGGTTAGAACATGTTCTTTTAGCTCACAGAAGTTTCTTATTATCCACCTTCTGAAGCCTGATTCTATGAGTTCATCACACTCATCCTCCATCAAGCCTTGTTCTCTTGCTGATGAGGAGCTGCGATCCCCGGTAGGAGGAGAGGCATTCTGATTTCGGGTGTTCTCAGCCTTTTTGCACTGGTTTCTTCCCACTTTTGTGGATTTATCCACCTGTCATCAAGATTAGAGAAAAAAA